>JAOXJP010271085.1:0-20168 GCA_025762735.1 Platanus orientalis | reverse complement strand
CCTTGAATGAGAGGAACAAGAAGCTAAACATGACTTGTGCATAACTAATAAAGAAATCCATTGATTACCTCAAGAAAATCAAGGAGCTTAAGGAGGATGAGATGCAGTCCATATCCATGGTTGCTCAAGGATATGAACACCTTGAGAAGATGCTCATTATGGACAATGACCATGGTGATATGAGTGGTCTTTGATTGAACTCTACAAATGTTGATTCTTTTACTCACAAAGGAGGAAAGAATCATTCATAAGAGCCAAGGGGAGGGCTCAAAGTCCACCACAAACGTCTAACAAAGGTAAAGAGAAGGTGGACACTCAAAGACCTTTTCAAAAGTCTAAAAAAGGGTGAGAGGAAACAAAATCACTCACTCAAGGAAAAAGCTCCTTTAAGTCAATGTAAAGCTTGGAAAAGACCAAAGCAATACCTACCTCAATCTTATGCAAAAGTGACAAGGAATAGACCTCAATCACATCAAGCCTCAACCTTTAGAGGATTCCAAGGGAATGCATCTACATTTAGAATTTCCAAGGGGTAGCCTAAAAAACCCCAACAATCCTCTTATGCTCAATCCTTTAGGAGGAAACAATCATAACCATATATTCCTAGAAGACCACACATCTCTTTTTGCTATTAGGGTTTAGAAGTACATATTAAAATTGATTGTAGAAAGAAGATTGATGACATTAAATCCTAAAGGTTTTAATCTTCAAGAAAAACACAAAATGGAAAAATGTCAACAAGAGGAACTATTTTCAAAATATTGAAAATAGGAACCTCTAAATGAAGAATTTAACCCAGCAATAAAATGCTATAAAGCAAAAGAGAAAACAAACTTGGGCTAAAAAGACATGAGTTAAGAATGATGAACTAAGATGCTTGATCATTCATACATATTTAAGAATCAGGAGCACATCAAGGTGGTACTTTGATAGTGGATACATTACCAGAGATTGGTCATTGTTTGTGAGATTTGAGGAAGCTCAAGGTGAGAGTGTCACCTATGTGAAAGGCTTAAAGCACAATTTATTAGCATAGGTCAAATTTATGATAAAGGCTATGCCATGCACTTTGTAAAAGATGAGTGCATAATCATGGATAAAGAAGGAGAAAAAGTCTTTGTTAAGGGATGAAAACAAGAGACAATTGCTATGCAATAGAACCTAACAAATAAGAGTTGGAAACTTTTCTAATGTCTCAAAGGATGAGACCAATATTTGGTATCAAAGGTTAGGTCATCTTTACTTTAGAGATCTAGCTAAGCTAAGTGAAAAGGAGATAGTCAAAGACTTGCCTATGCTAAGCACAATTGATAACACATTGTATAAAGGTTGTCAAAAGGGAAAACAAACTAGAGTCCATCATAAGAAAATAACTCAAATTGGGACTTCTAGACCTCTAGAACTTTTCCACATGGACTTAGCTAGTTCTATAAGAATGGAGAGTCTAGGAGGTAAGAATTATTTCATAGTAGTGGTCAATGATTTCTAATGGTTCACTTAGGTAACATTCCTAAGAAAGAAATTTGAAGCTTTGAACAAGTTTCTAAACATCTATAAAAGAATTCATGTTGAAAGGGAGTTGACCATCAAACATATTAGAAGCAACTATGAAAGGGAATTCGAGAATCATAAATCCTTATATTTGTATGATAAGATGGGAGTGAGACATGAGTATCCAACCCCAAAAACTCCACAACAAAATTAAGTGGCTAGAAGGATGAATAAAACCTTTGTTAACATAACAACCTCTATTTTCACAAGCAAAGACTTAGCCAAAAGATTTTCGGTTGAGGCAATTAACACCGTATTCTATGTCTCAAATTGTGTTTATCATAGACCAGAAACTGAAAAAATAACCTATGAAATATGGAATGGAAAAAAGCCAATCGTCAAATACTTTAAGGTAATTAGAAGCACATGCTACATCCTTAGGGATTGAGAACATCTTAGGAAGTTTAACAAGAAAAGCATTGAAGCTATTTTCTTGGGATATTTCACAAGTAAAGCTTACCGTGTCTACAAAAAAGGACTCTCACCATGGAAGAGTCAATCAATGTAGTTATGGATGATCATGAGTCACCACAAATACAAGTTGAATTACTTATTGTGTTCTTAAATCATGAACTAAAAACCTCATCTCTTAAAGAGATTGATGGATCTCAAAGAGGGCAAGAAGAACTCATATCTTAGTAGAGCTTTGAGGATGATATTGAAGAAATTCAACCTCATCCTAAGGAGAAAAGGCTCACAAAAGGATTGTCACAGAATGACATTCTAGGTAACCCACATGATGGCATAAAAATAAGGTGACAAATTGAAAACCTTTTAAGCCATTTTTGCTTCACTTCAAAAATAAAGCCTAAAAGAGTGAAGGAGGTTCTTAATGATCCTGATTGGATCATGGTCATGCAAGAGAAGCTCAATCAATTTAAAACGAACAATGTATGGTTCCTAATAGAGACAACCTTTAACAAGAATATCATTGTTACCGAATGGATATTTAAGAATAAACATAATGAACATATTACTATGACCTAAAACAAGGTTAGGCTAGTAGCCAAGGGGTATGCCCAGATTAAGGGCACTAACTTTGAAGAGACATTCACCCTTGTTTCTATATTGGAGTCCATTAGGATCTTAAATTCCATTGCATGCTACCTAAAATTGCTTTAGCACAAAATCTCTTGGCTATGTCTTTGCTTGTAAGCATAGAAATAGCCATGTCAAGTAGAGTTCTATTCTTTCTTTCAACCACTCCATTTTGTTGTGGAGTTTTAGATGCTAAAAACTCATGCTTAACTCTTATCTCATCAAACCAATCTAATAATTTATGATTCTCGACTTCCCTTCCATGGTCACTCCTAATGCGTTTGATGGTTAGTTTCTTTTTAACTTCAATTCTCTTGCAAATGTTCAAGAATTCATTGAATGCTTCAGATTTTTCTCTTAAGAATGCTACGCAAGTAAATATTAAGAAATCATCAACCACCACCATGAAATATTTTCTACTACCTAGAATTTCTAATCTAGTAGGACCGTCCATGTGGAGAAGTTCTAGGGGTCTAGAGGTTCTTATTTGTGTAGTATTTTTATGAGGGACTCTAGTTTGTTTTTCTATTTGACAACCTTTGCACAGTGGATTGTCAATTTTTCTTAGCTTGGGAAGGTCTTTGATTATTCCCTTCTTGTTAAGCCTAACATGATCCCTAAGGTTAAGATGGCCTAATCTTTGACGCTAAAGATTGCTCTCATCCTTTTGGGATATGTGATAAGTGTCCCCTACTTTAAGATAGGGATCTATGACATAACAATTGTCACTTCTCTTTACACTTTTGGCTAGGATGTTGCCCTTCTTGATCCATGATCATGCAACCATTCTTTCTAAATTGGACTCGGTAGTCCTTGTGCAATACCCCACATGTTTAGCCTACAATGAAAGTGGGATTTTAGTGGGTATGATTAACATAGGTAACGAACCCAAGACTAATATAAGACCCATTGTGTGAGTGAGTCAAAAACCTAATTTAAAGACACAATATGACAATTAAGTGGCTTGGGAGCATTCGGAGTAAAACATGCAAAAAGAACCCGAAGAGCCCAAAATGTCAAAATCTAACATTTTGGAGGGCTACAAAATTTGTAGCGCTCGAGAAAAATTGGAGAGCTCAAAAAGTTTTGGAGTGTTCCAAAATCTCAAGAGGTTCTAAACTGTTTTGGAGCACTCAAAATAATTTGGAGTGCTTGAGTTGGATCACTCAAGAAAAAGTAGAGCTCTCAAAACTATTTGGAGCACTTGAAAAATTTTGGAGTGCTTTAACTGCAAAAATCTGGAAATATTTTTGGGTCTGAAATGATCCTTTTGCCTAACTTTGTGTAGGGAAAACCCTATGTGATGAGGCTTAACCCAAAAAAAATTCATTTAGGTCATTAAAAGGGATTAGAACAAAGAAAGGGCTAGACAGGTTTGGAAAAGAAAGAGAATTTTTTCCCCATATTAGGTAAGTTCCTCTTCCAACCTTGAGATTGTAATAGAATCGGCATTTCTCTTCTTGATTTAGCCTAAACAAGTATAGATTTTCTTTTTTTACTTTAGTTTATACATTCTAACCATGGAAACCTTTGTTTGCTCTTATGGGAAGGAAGAGCATCAAAGGGGAAGCAAATTGTGGAGGAAGATTATCTTCGAAGCTAAGGTTTGAGATAGTTGATGAGTGGATATTCACTTTATGCTTGCTTTTCCATTCTTAGAATCATAGTTATGTGATTTCTATCTCATTTTTTAAGGTTTTGTGGTATAATCTCTATGGAAATGCTTGGGTGAGTTGGATATGCATCTTATGCACATATTTCCTTCCTAGGTTCATAGAAATTGTGTTTGTATTCCATATGTGTTAAGATTTGTTGATTAATCTCTATGAAAATTGATTGTATGAATAGATGAGTTCTATGTACATAAATTCCCTCTTCCTAGAACCTTAGGTTTATTGAGGATGAGCTTTGCTTGGGGAAATGTATATTCAAACCCCATGAGAATGTTGATTTCCTTATATGGATTCTAGATCCTTTAATGTGAGATTGACTAAAAGGATTCTTTTACCTCATTGTTATATGTTTGTAGAAATTGGAGTTATTCATGTGGTGGTAATGTTATATTTCCTTGGGTTTGGTAATCTTTACCATTGTTAGAAAGCTTATGAAGGTAGATTTATATGATTTGGAGGGATTAGAAAGTTCATTGTGCTACTTTCTTAGTTTATTCCATTGATTCCTCTTGAAAACCCCCACTTATTTGATGAAATGACATATGATTAGTCCTCCAAGGTTTATGTATTTTTATCATTCCTATTGACTTCTTATGTTAGTCAATTACCCTTTTTGGTATGTTTCATTCAATTCATATTATACTATGATGAATTGGTCTAATTCTATTGATCCTCATGTGGCTACATTAGTCATTACATCATGTGATCCCTCTTAGTGGCATGTGCATCTATCATTGGCATGCTTTACTCCAGAATTTTCATTTGGCTCTTTACATGAGATTTCTACATGAGTTTTAAAAGACTTGAGATACTTGGTTTTTTTTTTTTTTTCTTTACCTACCTAGAGATTGTCATAAAATGATTTTTCATCTATGAGCATCTTTTATGCCTTTAGTTACGAGCTAAGCACCTTTACTTACATATTGGCATTTAATCCCTTTTCATGTGATTTACTACTTCATTCTCGGGACTCTTTATAAGATAGAATATGTAGATATTTTTATAAATGGCATATTTTTTTATAGTGACTGCATTAACTTATAAAAATGCGGGTTTGGTTTATCACTTCTTTAACCTAAAGATTTATTTGGCACCCTTGTCTTAGGGAATTTTAGAGGATTACCCTACTTGGAACGAATATTATGGGACTACCCTGGTCCATAAGCATAATATGGGACTACCCTAGTCCGGGGAATGATGTGAGACAACCCTGGTTAAGGGGAAAGATATGAGATTACCTTAGTTCGAGGGAATGATATGGGACTACCTTGGTCCTGGGGTATAATATGGAACTACCCTGGTTCGGGGAAATAATATAGGACACAACATTAGCCTTTATGGTTTTAGGGACTCAATCACCAGGTCACATCAATAGGTGAAGACGACCCTAATGGTCAATATGTGTATGCCTAGTCACCGGGATTTATAAATGGTGCCATCAAGTACTCAATCATCAGGTCACATTAATAGGTGAAGACATCCTTAGTGGCCCTATATATGTTATTAGATGTACCAAAGATCTTTACATGGATTATGAGATGTGATGTGTTAGAGACTCTTACAGTTATGTGATGCGATGTGTTAGAGACCTTTTATGATTTATACATATGATATGCTTTGCTAAAGACCTTTTATAGTTTATATATGATATGCTTTGTCAGAGACATTTTACAGTTCTTTTACACTTAGATATATTATGTGATAGAACACCATAGTGTTTTGCATGTGGCACACATATTACCAAGTACATGCATATATCATGTAGCATATGCATGATCCAAGTTGATCTACTTAGATTATTCTTTTACCTTGTGACATATGCATACTCAAATTGTAGTGAGGATTTCTATTTCGATTACATCCGTTGATTATGTTTATCTTGGTGAGTCCTTATCCTACATTGATTATCCTATTTGTTACTGTGGTTATCTTTGTTATACTTAGTGTTATATAAACTGCATACCCTCCTGCTAAGCCCATCAAACATACCCCAATTGGCACCACCCGTAGATGTGTAGGCACACAGGTTGGTTTGCACCTTGGAATGAGGAGGAGATGAGGGAGAGGTTTTCAGTCCAGAGATTATACATTTTATTTTTAGTTTTAGTCTACTTATTAGTGATTTAGCACATTTAATACTTTATATATTGAGATGGGCCCCTTCATGAGTAAGGATTGTATTCACTATATGGGCAAGTTTAGCCCTTTTATTTTTTGATGGTTATGAGATACTTTGGATAGTCACAATGCTATTTCTATATATGTTGCATAGGATTTTAGTTAACCAATGTCATTATTATACTGCTACAATGTGATTAATATTTTTTTATAGAATTGAATGATTGTGGAATTAGCAATTAAGTCTATTCATATAGGAAATGATGTAATTAGGTAAGAGGGTTAATGACTCATTCTGAGTTTGTTCGTCTCTCCACAACGAGAAATAGATTTGGGGCGGGTCATTCCCATGTCATTGATCTAAACCCGGACCACTTCATAGCCTATGGATTTAGGTCATGAAAACTAGGTATCAGAGCCTAAATTTAGATATTCTATCGACAATCTAAGTTATTATAAAGTTACGGATTGAGTTCTTGGATAAGTCAGCGGAAATATTTGAGGATTGATTTATTATTCATATTTGATGTTTAAGATTATAAATTTTAAGTATCATAGAGTTAAAGTAGATGATTACTGCTACATCCTAGTCCTAAGACATGTTCTTTATCTTATTTTAGGATCCATAGATGTCACTAAGAAGAGGCACTCATCCAAGTCATCCACTACTGCCCAGCCGAATGCTGATATCCTGACTGAAATTTTGGGTGCTATTAGACAGTTAGTCGGTGTGGTCAGAGAGCATGTTATTCATGGGAACAGCCCTAAGGGAGGATGGTCAGAGATGGCAGTGATGCCTATGAGTGGTTTCATTAGATGGGACTGCCAGAGTTCATGGACACCTCTAACTCCATGGAGGCCGAGAACTGGATCTTATAATTAGAGAAATTTTTTGTTGTCATGGAGTGCTTCTCTAAGCAGAAGGTGTTCCTTGTTATCTTCGTATTGAAGGGTGAGGCAGAGCATTGGTGGAGGATCACCCGCGACACCCTCTAGTATAACACTGATTTGCTACCTACATGAGACATATTCCTTTGTTCCTTTTGCAAATATTTCATTCCAAATGGATGGAGAGGTGAGAAGATGACTGAGTTTCTTGAGCTCACTTAAGGCAACTTGATTGTTCTCCAGTACAAGGAGAAGTTCACTGAGCTAACCCGTTTTACGCCACTAATAGTAGGAGATGATGAAACTAAGGCTAAGAAGTTCTAGTGGGGACTCAAAACTATTATCCGGACATGGATGACCACTAGTCATTTGAGGACCTTTGCTAAGGTCATTGAGATTGCATGACTGGTAGAGCATGACTATGATGAGTTCATCAAGAGCCATGATAAAGGCGTGAAGCACCCTCAACCAGTAGGACCGAGGAGACCAAAGAACGCCAATAGGATTGGCATGACTAAGATGCCAAGGTAGATTGATTCTAAACCACCATACCTGATGTGTGGTCACTTTCATATTGGGGCTTACTTTAGAGAGGCCGACCCTTGCTTCAAGTGCTGTCAAGTTGGCCACATGGTCCGCCATTACCTGAAGTGAAAGAAGAATTAGACCATGACGACTGAGCAGGTAAAGTAGAGGGCCAGAGTTCCAAGGTGCATTTACGCCATCACTAAGAAGGATGACTAGGCATCCCCATCTGTGGTCACATGAATACTTTCCCTATTTGGTCATGATGCATTGATTTTGATTGACATAGGATCTACCCATTCTTTTATTGCTTCCCACTACATAAGACATTTTGATTCTTTGCCTAAGTTGTTAGACTTTGTTTTGACCCTCTCCACACTATTAGGGAAGACCATGCTAGCAAACTTGGTATGTAGATCTTGTGTATTTGGGATTAAGGATAGAGAGTTATCTACAAATTTAATTCTACTTGTATGAATGACTTTGATGTGATCTTAGGAATGGATTGGTTGGCAACGCACCATGCCACTATCCATTGTTACTCAAAGGAGGTAGTATTTTATCTACCTGGTAAATCTAAATTTTCTTTTCAAGGAGTAAAGCATGACTCATTTTTTAGTGTGATCTTTGCGATTCAAGCAAAAAAGACTTCTTTAGAGATGTTGCCAAGGCTATTAGGCTTATGTGGTTGATAGCCAAACCGAAGGGACAAACATTGATGACACCCTAATCATTAGGGACTTTGTTGATGTATTTCTAGAAGATCTCCCTGGTTTACCTCCAGACTGAGAGATTGATTTTTTCATTGTGGGGATCACGAAAAAAATAAAAACAGACCTCGAATGTGGTCCCCCACTACGCGGGATGATGCCTGGCCAATGGGGTGTCAGGGCTTTGGTTTGGAGTTGCCACCAACTAAGATAGTTATAAATGGAGTTGGACATCTGATTCCTTCCTTGGGAGGAAAGGAAGGGTGTGGTCTTTGTAGCCCAAGCTAGGCCTGTAAACCTAGGATGACTCTTAGACTAGTTTAGGATTCCTAAGATTTAGTATAAGTTATTTGGTTGCAATTAGGGAAGGTGTTAGGAACCATAGTTACCCACCTATTTGGGTGGCTCATTTGACCTAACAATGTTTGAATATTACTAAACAAGACTTTAGAAAAGTGTGATTTTGGTCATTCTGTGTCATTATGACTAAACTTGCATTCAGTATGCCTGAACTTTAATTCAATTAAATTTAGGCATATAACCTAAGAATGTCATATAATGGGCCCTTTTGGTGAATAGATGCCAAATTGATAGTACAAAGGTTGGACCAAGGGTTTGCTTTCGTTCTGTGGTATGGGGTCCATCCCCATTTTCTGGTTTATTAGAAAAGGGTAAAACTAAAATTTTCTAGTTAGTAAGCCTGATCTTCATGTATATGCCTAATATTTAATAATACACCTAATCTTTCACAAAAATGAAAGTTTAGGCATATGGTTAAGAAATGGGACCCATAGAAGGTTTTTTTTTTAAATTAGGGATCCAAGACTTTATCAAAGACCTTTTAAAACTCAAAAGTCCTTGTGGGACCACCGAATGTCTGAGGACGATGATTAAAAGGGTATTTAGGTTAATATGCATAATATCAGGCTGTACACCTAATATTTAAGTACGTCTGATTTCTTATAGTGATGTGAGTTCAAGCGTACTATCTCAGATGGACCCGACTTGATTGTTTCAGTAAAACTAGGGGTCTAAATACTTTCCTGAAAGGTTTTTTAAAGGCATGTGAGTCTTTACAAACCACTGGACACCCAAGGACAGAAGGGTAAAAATGTTTAGGTTAGTATGTCTAATATCAAGTTGTATGCCTAAAATGCATATATGTCTAATCTTTCATAGTGAGGTAAATTTAGGCGTACTATCTCAAATGGCCCCTACTTGGTTGTTTTAGTAAACCCAAGGGTTTGGAAGTTTTCTTGACGGTTTTTAAGTGTCTGTGGGTCTTTACAGACCACTGGACACCTAGTGTTAAAAGGATTAAAACCTTCAGGTAGGTACACATGATACCAAGCTGTATGCCTGAACTTCAAGGTACACCTGATCTTTCAAAGAGGTGAAAGTTCAGGCATACTAGTTATAGGTTAGAATCCAATAGCCTATTTTTTCTGGTTTTAGGCTATCAAAAGAGGTTCATTGGACCAAAGAGTTGGATTAACACCTAGAAGGTTCTCTAAAAAATTTCAACCCAAGTGGATGAGGGTAGACTCCATTTTGAATTTTCCAAAGTGAGTGGACTATATGCAAATTCACACAGTCCCCTATGAAATTAGTGGGTTATGGGACCCATTATGGGGCTTACATCCATTAGGTTAAACCCAAATTTTACATGGAGTATATTAACATGGTTATAAGACTATTGCATAAAAATCAAAGTAAGACAGAAAGTAGACTAAAAGTTATTTAGTAAACAAGTCATATGACTGAACTTGGCATAGAATAAGAACAATAGAGAATTAATTCAACTAAAATTCTAGTAAAATACCAAAACTATAGTATAATGGAGTAAAAAAAATAAATAACTAAAGCATCTAAATTAATTAAATAATGAATAAAAGAAGAATCACATAGAAAACATTAATAGAGAAAGAACTAAAATTCAAGGATCTCTCACTACTCAATCTGTGTAGTATACGAACACATTTGAACAGTGAGCGAGTGGATTGATTTTGTGGATCAAATGGACTCAACTAGAGCTAAAATTTGGTAGACATATAAGTCAACATCATAGTGACTTGTAGTCTAAATTTAAGCTTTAAACTCCTCTAATTGGAGGATTTGTAGTCCTTAAATCCTTGACTACTAAAAATTAAAGCATAAAGAGGGAAGACAAGCAGGGCAGACAAGCTTGTCTCCCCTACGTCCCACCTTGGGGCCTTTTTAATGGGTCCAGACATGGAATCACTACAATATGAAAGGTCTTATCTACTAAACAGAAAGGGGGAAGGGTGCCTACGTAAAGTTGAAGCTTTTCTTCCCTTTCTCTTTTCTTCTTTCCTTCTTTCTCTCTTTTTCTCTTCCTCACCTCTTCTTTTCTTTCTTTCTCTCTTCCTTTCTTTTTTTTCTTTCTTTTCTTTTCTTTTTTTCTTCTTTTTCTTTATGAAAATTATTTCTTTGGAAAATCTCCCTCTCTTCAACCGATTTTAGGGGTATTTATAGGTGGGGCCAATAATGAGGGGTATGGCCTTGGGTATGGCATGTATGTGAAGGATGTAGTGGGTCCCACCTCAACATGTAGTGGAGAGTGAGCCACTTAAGGGGTTAGGGTAGAGGCTCGTCAACCACATGTGAGGTGTTCTAGAAGTTTTTTTTTTTTTCTCTTAGCTACAAAATTAGGGTTGCTTAAAGGAGTGTCATGTGGCAAGGGTGCAAATGGAGGGTTGTTATAAGGAGGTGAGAAAATTAAGGGTTGGATGTGGCTTATAGGATTAGTGGTGAAGAATGGGCCAATTTAGGTGGAGGCTTTCTAGTCACATGAGGGGTGGTCTAGAGGTCCTCTCCGTATTGGCTAAAAGTGAGAATAGCTTAGATGTGGGACATGTGGTAAACGGGGGCAAATAGAGGGTTTCTATATGGAGGTGAGAAAATGAAGGGCTAGGATAAGTGATTGGGTTTTAGGGTTTTTAAGGGCTAATCCTAGCTCTTAATTAGGAGAGGGGTAGATGTCTGACATTTGACAAGGGGGAGAGATGTGGGATGAGGAGGTAGAAAAATAATGGGTTAGATTGACCCTAGGTTTGGCTAGTGTATTATGGGCTAGGGTTTTAGGCCATTGGATCCTAGCCCTTATTCAAGAATACTTTTTAGATTGATGCCAAATGAGAGGCCCTAAGCTAAAGCCACTTTTAGGATAGTTTTTAGAGGGTAATGCCTATTTTTATGAAAATATCTAAAAAGTAAAGATTATTTTTCCCAAAATATCAACAGTTTCTTAAGTTCCAGTCCCTTTACTGTCTAGTATGCTTTTTGGGTTCTGTAACTCAGAAAGTTTCAAGGTTTATGAGTTTTTCACATCTCCCAATGTTTTAGTTACAATGCAATTCTTGGAATTGAATTTGAAAGAGTATAGGTAGGTTAAATTGAGTCTGAATGGCTCCAAAATGACTCATACCTATACGAGAAGGGCAAGATGATAAAATTGATCTTAGGAATCTTGATATAAAAGATAACTTTTATCTTTTGTGAGAGATAGGTTCAGACCATCCATTAAACTGATACTCGAGTCAAAATCTGTACTTAAAACCTTCTCCTGTATTGGACTAAATCTTCAGCGGAACCGAGACAAGTTTTTGTTGGGTCCTAGTTGAAAACAATGGAGGTCATCATATATTTTGGGCCTATGAGTCTTGAGAATTTAGGATTTAATGAACTGACAATCTGATTTCTCGAGAGATCTCAAGGGCCTTACAAGTGAGGGTCACTTTGTAGAGAAATGCAACTAGATTTGTGAAGAAATGAACAATTGAGCTATGTTGAGTCTGTGGATGAACCTATCTATTAGTGAGCTTTTTGTTGATCTCAAAAAATCTAAGAAAACGGGCTTGTCCTTGAGTGATTTGGATTTTAGGGGAGTTCCCGAGAGCTCACCATAGGTTAGATATGTGTCAAATTGTCTCTTGAGGGTTTGGGGAAGCATTAGGATTTTTAAGGTTACTTTGGTTTTTGGTTTTTTTGGTTTCTTAGGGTTTTTTGAAGGACGCACATGTCCTGATTCAAAGTTATTCGAATGATAGAGGAAATTTCTAGAATTTATTGAAGGTTCAATTTTGAGGGAAAAATAAGGATTTTTGAGGTTGTAAGGGTAAAACGATAATATTTTTTAGCCTTTTATGCTTCAATGTGGGAAGGCTTATGAAAGCTGAAGAATCTTGAAAAAAATGAGTTTAATAAACAAAAGTTAAAATATTTTGAAGGTGTAGGGGTAAAATGGTAATTTTTTAGCCTTTTGATGCTTTAATGTAGAAAGGTTTATGAAAGCTAACAAATTCATAATAAAATGAGGCTAGTAGATTGAAACTTGGACCTTCATAGTCCTTCGGTGTTTCTTAGAGAATTAAGATTTAACTTGGCTGATCTTTGAGTTGAATTTAGACATTGACATTTCATATGGATTCCCACATTGAAGCATCAAAGGCTGGAAAGTTACCATTTTACTGTCATATTCTAAAAACTCATCATTTTCCCCAAAATTTGACCCTTAATATATCCTACAAATTTTCCCCCGTAATCCAAATGACTCTAAATCAAGACCTATGCCCTTTAATCAGGATTATCTTTGAAAAGTTGTTTAAGAAACTGAAATTTCTAAGAACTCAGGCAACCCTCAAAATCCCAATACTTCCTCAGACCCACAAAAGATAATTTGGCCTATATTTAACTTACGATGAGCTCCTAAAAGTTCTCCAAACAGCCAAATCCAAGCCAGTCAGTGGCTAAATCTCAATTTTTGCCAAGGCTTCAAACCCAACTCTCTAACTCAAGTATCTTCAGAACCATTTCACATCAAGTTCTCCAATCTCTCTAGATTGAGTCCTTTCATTTTTAGCAAGTGATGAACCTTCAAAAGACTCTCGGGAATTCACCAAAGATCAGAAATTCAATTAGTAGGTGGCCATACGTCAGTAGTTTCAAGACCTTTGAAATAATCTTACCCTGATTAGGTCCCTCCAAAAACTCAACATGCCTTTATCATCTCATTTTCCCAACCTACAGTGAGCTCCCGGGAACTCTCCCGAAATCCAAATCCCTTAAGGTTAAACCCATTTTCTTAGATTTTTCAAGGTCATAAAAAAAATTCCTAATAGATAGGTCCATTCATAGACTCAACACATCCTAATTGTTCATTTCTTCATAAATCCAGGCTACGTTTTTCTATCAAGTGACCCTCATTTGGGAACCCCCCGAGAACTCTCTAGAAATCAAATTGTCAATCCATTAGATCCTATGTTATCGAGACTCAGAGGCCCAAAATATTTAATAACCTCCATTTCTTCAACCTAGAACCCAATAAAAACTATTTTAATTTTGCTAAAGATTTGGTCCAAGACAAGAAAAAGTTTTGAATATAGATTTTAACTCTGGTATCAGTTTCATGAACAATCTAAACCCATGTCTCACAAAATTCGAAGGTTATTTTTCATGTCAAGATTCTAAAAAACAATTTTATCATTTTTCCCTTTGTACATAGGCTCGAGTCATTTAAGACTTATTTGGACTTAGTTTTGACCTACCTACACTCATCTGAATCCGATTTCAACAATTGGATTATGATTAAAGCATTTGAGAGCTACAAAAAACATATAAGCCTTAAAACGTTTTGAGTTACAGAACCTAAAAAGCATACCTAAACAATAAATGGATCGAAACATAAGAAACTGTTGATATTTTTTAGAAAAGCAATCATAACTTTTTAGATATTTTCTAAAAAGTAATCATTACACTTTTAAAAAAATCCTAAAAGTGGCTTGACTTAGGGCCACTCATTTAGCATCAATTCAAAGTATTCTTAATGAAGGGCTATGATCCAATGATCTAAAACCCTAGCCCATCATCCACAATCCAAACCTAGGTCAATCTAACATTTCATTTTTCCACCTACTCATCATAACCTTTAGTCTTCTCCCCCTTGCCACATGGCACACATCCACCCCCTTTCATGGCTTAGGGTTAGGATTAACCCCCCAAAACCCTAAAAGCCCAAAATATATCCTAACCCTTCATTTTCCCACCTCCTCACTTTAACCCTCCATTCCACCCCCTTTGTCACATGTCCCACATCTAAGCTACCCTCACTTTTTGGCAAATAGGTGGAGGACCTCTAGACTCCCCTATATGTGGCTAAGAAGCTTCCACTTAACCCCATTAAAGTAGTCCATTCTTCACCACTAGTTTTAGTGAGTCACATCTAACCCTTCATTTTCCCACATCCTCATCCCAACCCTTCATCTTCTCCTCCTTGCCACATGGCACACATCCACCCCTTTCTCATAGCTAAGGGTTTCGATTAACCCCCTAAAACCCTAAAATCCCATAATATATCATAAGCCTCCGTTTTTCCACCTCCTCACCTAAATCCTTCATTCCACCCCCTTTACCACATGTCCCACATCTAAGCTACCCTCACTTTTTGACCAATAGTAGAAGGACCTTTAGACTCCCCCATATGTGGTTACAAAGCCTTCACTTAACACCATTCAAGTGGCCCATTCTCCACCACTAATTCTAATGAGTCACATCTAACCATCATTTTTCCATCTCCTCATTCCAAGCCTTCATCTTCTCCCCTTTGCCACATGACACCCATCTACCCCCCTCTCATGGCTAAGGGTTAAGATTAACCCCCTAAAACCTTAAAATCCCATAATATATTTCAACCCTCCATTCCACCCCATTAACACATGGCACCCATCTAAGCTACCCTCACTTTGTAGCCAATGGGAGGAAGACTTCTAGAACATTGCACATGTGGCTGAGAAGCCTCTACCCTACCCCTCTAAGTAGCTATCTTTCCACCACATGTTGATGTGAGACCTACTTCACCTTCACCATGCATACCATGCCCATAACCATACCTCAATCTTTAGTCCCACCTATAAACCCCCCCCCCCAATTTGGCCATGGAGGGGGGCTCTTTTTGTGGAAGAAATTTTCAGAAGAAAAAAAAAGATAAGAAAGAAAGAAAGAAAAGAGAAAAAGAAAGAAAAAAAGAAATTAAATGAAAAAGATAAAAAAGAAAAAAAGAAAGGAAAGCCTACTCTCAGGTCAGTGTTCATGTCCCCCTTTTCTTTATGATTAGACCCCCCATACTGTAATAATTCCACTCTAGAACCCATTAAAAATCCCTAAGATGGGACATAGAGGAGACAAGCTTGTCTCTTCTCTTTATGTCTTTTTTCTATACGTTAAATGGTATAGGAGTCATAACTCCCCCCTTGGGAAGAGTTAGGGTCTCTAATTTACACTATAAGTCACTATGACAGTGACTTACATGTCCTCCAAATTTCGTCCTCATTAAATGTTGTTTGACCTCTTAAATGGATCTCACTCGCTCACTATTTTGAAGTGTTTTTATACTCCATAGCTTGAGTCAAGTGAGGTGCCCAAATTTTAACTCTCTTTATATTTAAGACATTGGTTTGTTTATTTTTTGATTTTGTATTTAACTAATTTACATGCTTTATTTAATTTTTGTATTTCAATATTTTACTAGAAATTTATTTGAATTAAATTTTCTGATGTTTCTATTTTGGTTTAGTTTTTATCACCTAACTTATTTGCTAAATGACTCTATATATTCCTGCTATTTTGTTTTCATTTTATTTCAGTAGTCTTATAGTGTTATCAAAATGTATTTCATAAAATTTGAGCTCAACCCCATAGGTGTAGCCCTCGGAATGAGTGTCACAATCCTTGTATTTTACCAAGAACTATGTGAAACAGTGGAAGACCCACCCATTTTTTAAAATTCAAAGTGGAATCTTCCCTTATTCAATGCGACTAGGATTTTTTAGAGAATCTTCTGAAATGTTAACCCAACTCCCTAAAAAATAATAGGTCCATTGGAGCCCTCTTGATGGCCTAAAAGCATGAAAAACAGGCTGTTGGATTCTGACCCAAAACTAGTACACCTGAACTTTCACTCTTGTGAAAATTTAGGCATACCCTGAAATTCAAGCATACAGCCTGAATATCTCGACCTTTCAATCGTTATGTGTCCAGTGGTCCATAAGGACACCCATAGACCCCTAAAGACCCTCTACGAAAATACCTAAACCTCTTATCTTGTGGAGACAACCAAGTGGGGTCTATCTTGGATAGTACGCCTAAATTCACATTACTATGGAGGTTTAGTCATAATCTGAAGTTCAAACATAGAGTTTGATATCCGGCATACCAACAAGAATGTCTCAATTTTTCTATCCTTGTGAGTTTAGTGGTCCATAAGGACCCACGGAACCTTAAAGACCCTCTAGAAAAATATCCAGACCTCTGACCCTATTGAAATAACCAACGGGTTTCATTTGAAATGGTATGCCTTAATTCACACTATTATGGAAGTTTAGGTGTAACCTGACGTTTAGGCATACACACTAATATTAGGCATACTAACCTGAATATCCCTTTATTCTCTATCCTTATGCATCCAATGAGCTTATAAGGGCTCCTAAGACCTAAAACCTTTTTAATAAAACCCCCAAACTTTTGGTTCTTTTAAAACTCCTCAGTGGGCTCCTTTTTAGACCATACCCCCAAACTTTCACTTCTATGAAAGATCAGACATACACTCAAACATCAAGCATACTCTAGAAGATCAAGCATATAGTTTAGAAAATTCTAATTTAACCCTTTTCTAATAAATCAGAAGATGGGGATGAACCCCCACACTTCCAAAACCATAAGAACCCCTCTATTCCAACCTCTAAAATAATAATTTGGCCTATATTCACAAAAATGGCCTACTATGGGACATTCTCAGGTCATACACCTGAACTTTATTACAGAATTAAATGCAGGCATATGATACAAGTTCAGGCGTACTGAAAGAGAAAGGTCAAAACCACATTTTTCTAGTCTCGTTTAATAATATTCAGACATTATTAGGTCAGAGGAGACACCTTAAAAGGTGGGTAACTGGGGTGTTTAACACCTTCTCTAATTGCAACCAAATAGCTTACCCTGAATCTCAAGAATCCTAGACCAGTTGAAGTCATCCTAGGCCTATGGGTCTAACCTATGCTGCAAAGCCCACACCCCTCCTTTCTCCTAGGAAAAGATGGAGATGTCTAACTCCATTTATACATATTCAGAATTAGTGGTGACTCCAAACCAAAGCCCTGACATGTTATTGGAAAGGCCCACATCCCATGGAAGTGGGTAAACCGTGTTTTCTGTGATACCGACATACATAAAATCATTTCTCAAATCATTCAAAATTTTCATCAAATCTCTCATACTTTATATAATTCCGAGTTATTCCACATCTCATTCAAATCACTTAATGATTTATATTTCCCAGAGTCAAGCTAATTACTTCTCATTAATCAAACTATTATATTCACAAGTAAAAAAAAAACAAACAAACAAACAAAAATTTACAAAAGCATCTCTCAATTTTTTTCTTTCATATTTTACCTACTATCCTATTTTCATATAAATATAAATTATATATAACCAAGCTAACCACCTCGATTAATAAAACCATTTTGTACATGTGAAGAATAAATCAAAAATTAAATGTATTCCATAAACCATTAATCTATATTTATCTTTAGAACACTTTTGAACTATCTATGATTTACCTACTTTCAAGTTATCTTTCATCACGTTTCTATAAATACAAACCATGCATCTATAAAATTTTTGAACTTTATGCTCACATATTTCTCGAAATAAATACATATCATTCATCCATTCATACTTAACCTTTTAATTAATAGGTGAAGATGGCATTAGTTGCCCACCATTTTTGTATGGGATTTTAGTTTCATCGAACAACCTACATGGGTTATGTGATTTCAGTTTTTTGAGAGACCCCACATGGGTTATATGATTTTAGATTTTTTAGAGTCCCGATGTGGGCTAATTTTCTTGATTTGATACGAGGTGTTTTGATGAGATTTGGTTCAAGAAATCTACATGGGTTGAGTTGATTTGATCCAAGGTGTGTTTTGTTAGAAATTCTTCATGGGTTCTATAGGTTAAGAGCCATATTAGGCTTCCATGGACATGCATCTGGTTTTGATATCTATTAGCTAAGGTAGCTTACTTAAGAGGTGCTAAGGCCTATTTATGTTTGAGTATTTTATAGTAAACATTTTCATTGCATGTTACACTTTCTTTATGAGTGACACTTTACCGTCTCAGTTGTGGACTTATGCTTGATTTGGCTTTAGAACTTTTAACACCTTTGCTAAATTTTGATCATTGTTAAAGCTAGTTCAATTCATATCTATTACGCATGTTCCGATTTGGTATTGAATCATATTCGTGTAGATTCTATTTACTCTATGAGACATTATGTATGTTTTCTCACAGGTTTTATAGCTTACCTATGTTTTTAACATCATTTCAAATGGCACTCCATAGGATGCACTTCATTGCTTGTTCGGTCCATGTGATTGTTCGTAGAGACGAGAGGACCACTTCTTTTATTTTCTTTTTGTCACTTTTATTTCTATTACACTATTAGTATGATACAAAGAATATTGAGACAGGGCTTTACTTAGTTACTTAGTAGTTTTGATTTAAAGAGCACTTATGTTATTGGCCAGTTTGGTTGCCCATGATGGTTCTATTTAGGTAATCATTGATATGTTTAATCTGGAAATTAGTAGTTCATTTGATATGAATGTTAGAGATTATTAGTTACTTTTCATTGCATAGTTTAGAATGCATGATTATATATTCCATTACACTTGATGATGATGAATGTTTCACTATGCTTATATTTCTGCTACAAATGTTTTAGTAATTGATGATATCTAATTGGATAAAAGAATGAAAAAATATATATGCTACAAATTAGGTAAGTTAAGTAAGGACTCTCTTTGTATGAAAATAGTTGAAATATGTTACACTTCGAGATCTACAACGCTGCACATGTGTGATTTCCGTACACGGGTTTTAAGTCATGACATTGATGATGAAACTATAGCTCCACCTGAAACCATGCTTCCCTAAAGTACATACAGATTACCATTCACTATCCCCTTATAACCACCAAAACACCTTTCGACACCATTATAACTCTACCTTTAGTGACCCACCTATAACCATTAGAGTCAAGAATACCCAAAGAAGAAAGGTTTTTCTTCAAGTCTGGTACATACTAAACATTAGTCAAGGTTCTAACTATCCCATCATACGTCTTGATCTAGATTGTTCCAATCCCTATAGTCTTGTAAGACATATTATTCCTAATAAAAAATGTACTACCATTCACCACCATATAGGTTGTATACCAATCCCGGTCTAGGCATATATGATAGGAAAAACCCGTGTCAAGTACCCATTTCTCATTTGTACATGTATTACAATGAGTAATTGACAAAATGATTTTAGAACCATCAGAAGAATTTTCTTTTGCTATGCCAACAACTTTTTTCTCCCTTTTCGCTTTGGGCTTTAGATAATCTTACCTGAAGTGCCCTAGCTTGTGACTGTAATGACACTTTCCCTTTTTTAATCTAAACTTTGATCTAGATTAACCTTTATCACCTAAACCTTTTCTTTCATTTTTCCTCTCTCAAATAGACCTTTTGCCTATCTCTCACCCTCTTCTCTAGACACCTTCTTCATCAATTCCCTAGAATGCAAGAATGCCTTAACA
>JAOXJP010271074.1:0-20168 GCA_025762735.1 Platanus orientalis | reverse complement strand
ATATACATTATATATATATATATATATATATATGAAGGTTGCAAGCATCTGTCTCACATATAAGATTAAAAATTTAATTGCTCAAGAGAAGATAATAATTCTGAGAAAGGATCAAATTGTAAACAATAGAAATACTTGAATCAAAATATCTTTCCTCATGCACAATGAGCCGAACCCTATACAATGAATGGGAACCCAATCAAATGATTGCTAAGCCAGCTTCCAAATCAGTAGTTTTATCATTGTATTTTTATTTCTTCTTTTTTATGGTTGTTGCAACTAAGTGGATATGTGATTGGAGTGGAATGGGAATAAAAATAAGAAGCTAGTCTTCAAACAACTGTTAATCTTAGAGAGAGTCTGGATTTAAATGACATCTCACCCTTTGTATTGTTCCCCGAAGTGAAGCGAGCTCCAGCTCATCAAGTGGTAAATTGCGTACCTACCCACAGCATAGAAAAGTCAAAAGAAGATTAAAGTACATTTCCAAGGCAAATAAACACACAGAAAATAAGAGTGTAAAAATAGAAAAGCTAGAGTAAATTTGATTTGAGATCACAAGCATTCATAGATGAGAGCATAATTACCTCTAAGCTAGCAGAATGTAGCGGTTGGTAACAAACATTAGCTCTAAGTTGCCCCTTTTGAAGCGAAAAAGATACCATCGTTTCATTTTGAATGTTTTCTTCTGTAATAGTCCATAATGGTCCAGCAACCTCAACTCCCAAACTCTCATCTGGCCTACCCGTCACATCCAACTGCATTGCCAGAAAGAGCTTAAAAAAATTCAGGAAAAAAAAATATTCTTTGACCACAAATCTGATGCTTCAGTTTTCCATTTGTTAGAGCTTGTGCAGAGAGAACAACTGTATTTGTGTACATTTATACCACCATAAAGAAAGTTGTAAAAGAAAATCAAGATATCATGTACTTTTTTCCTTGGTCTTACCCTTGAGAAGTACATGGACATTGGCATAGTGGATTTTCATACTAACTGGGAGTGTAATTAGAAGAGGATAATTATGTACAGCTCCTATCTATTTTTCAGGGAACTCCACCTTGCCCCCTCCCCCTTTATTAAAAATAAAATATTTTTACTTATCAAACACCAAAAAGAAAGATGATTTTTGTTGAAAGCATAGAACGATATATTAGTAAAACTGCCACATCTGATTAACAAAATCACTTCTGTGGTCACTTCTGATACTCTTCACTCTGGAGATAATTTGGTATGGTTACAGATTATATAAAGTTACTTCTGATTGGATTAACTTGTTTCATTGCTTACCTAGAGTTATTGTATGTGTTTTACATGGATATAAAAATAACAGAAGAGGGAATAGTCGTTACCATTCAAATTAATGAGCTTGGGATCTTCTTATGTTCCATCAGATATTGATCCTGAAACACAATCTTTTAATTTGTTTGCCTATGAAAACATTGGTCGTCATGATCAAACTGTTATATCCCTTAGTTCTCATTCCTCAAATAGTACAATTAGGCATGAAGAAACTACCACAGAAGTTGATCATAATATTCATGCTTCTTGTACATTGCAATCCCTCTCAATACAAACAGCTCCAATAGAAATTGATGATTGGCTGTCTTTCTTCGGACAAACTACCTTTTCTTTTTTTTTCTTTTTTTATAAGAGAAAAGATTTTATTAACTAAGGGGAAAAACAGAAAGGACAAAACAGCCGGGGATAAGGCATCCCACAAGGCGCAAAAAAGCCACAAAACCAAAAAAAGGGCCAAGAAAACAATAAAGAGATTACACCAGGACTATAGCTGACTCCCAATCCCTCATAAGGCTGCCCCTATGGTCATTGTCACAATCAGGAGCCCGTAAAAGAAGAAAATTCTTAGCCTTCCTATAAACTTGAAGAGAAGGCTCAGTAACTATCAAAAACCATGTTATTTCTCTTAAGCCAACTGACCAACAGATAGCTGCCGGAACCATACGCCAGATCTTTTTACCCTTTGGATTGAAAGCCTTCGTCCACCAACTAGACAAGGTAGAAATCACATCTGAAGAAGGTTCCATACTTCTGAAACAAAAGGGCAATGCAGCAGGACATGTGAAACTGATTCCCCATCCTTATAGCACAAAAGGCAAACATTAGATAGATACATCCATTTATGCTCCAACACATCCAACGTAGAGATCTTGCCCCAAGCAGGCCATCCATAAGAAAAAGCATACTTTAAGAGGGATCATGTTGTTCCAAATTTCCTTTCAAGCAGGTCCTGAGACCTCTCAATGCGATTAAAGCATGACTTTACCAAGAAATTGCCTCCCTCTCATGCATCCCATCTTTTCACATCAATCTGGTTGCTGCAAATAGTCATAGACATCAACATATCAAGCAAAGCACAAATTGGAGTGATCTCCCAATCAAAAGCAGATCTCCTTAAAACCGGATGCCAACACACACCAATAGAGTTCACCTCCATGTAATCGGATGCCCTGGTTAGGCGATTCCCAGCCATAGAGTACACAGTCGGAAAGAGTTCTTTAAGGAGCCTATTCCCACACCACTTGTCCTCCCAAAAGGCAATCCTGACGCTTCTACCCAAGTTATAACAAATCCCTTTTTTGAACTGACCTAGGTGGCGAATAATTCCTTTCCAAAGGCTACTCCCATAAGGCTGATGAACATCATTCAGATTCAAAGCATCCCTAACTCAGTGTTTCTCCATTATCACTCTCTTCCAAAGCCAATCCTCATCTGAGCCCAGACAACAAAACCATTTGCATAGAAGGGCAATGTTATGTCAGCCAACATGCAAAGACCCAGACCCCCTTTATATTTTGTAGAACAAACCGTGACCCATGCCACAAGATGCATACCCAAGTTATCATCACCACCCTTCCACATAAACTCTCTTTGCAAACTCTCAATTTTGGAAGCCACCCCTTTGGGGATGTTGAATAAGGACATAAAAAAAATCGGGATATTGGCCAAAGCTGCCTTTAAAAGAATCATCCTCCCTCTTTGGATAGATACTTTGATTTCCATCCTAACAACCTTTTAGAACTCTTTCAATAACAGGGTCCCATATAGATACATGTTTGTGAGACGCACCCAAAGGGAGATCAAAGTAGGTAGCTCAAAGAGAACCAGTCTTACACCCCAAGTCTGCAGCCAACATATCAGGGTTAGGGATGTCACCAACCGCAATCAAGGCACTCTTACCAAAGTTAATCTTTAGACATGTCACTCCTTCAAAACATCTTAAAATACAGTGAAGGAATCTGATTTGTCTTTGATAATCAGCACAAAGAATCAAAGTGTCATCGGCAAACTACAAGTGAGAGACCGATAAATGGCCTAGGCAAACCTGGAAACCCTCTACATACCAACTGTCATAGCTTTATCAATCATAGCACGCAACATTTCAACCACCAAAAGGGAGCAAAGGGGAAATGAAGTCCCCTTGTCTTAGACCACAAGAGCACCCAAAGTAGCCAGCCGGAACTCCATTGATTAGGATAGAAAAAGAGGCCAATCCCATACACTACCTAATCCAATTTCTCCACTTCCCTCCGAATCCATACCTCCGAAGCATGTCCAACAAGAAACCCCAACTAACATGGTTATAGGCTTTCTCTATACCAACCTTACAAATGATACATAGATTGTCACCCCAATTCGCAAATCAATGCATTCATTAGCGCATAAGGCCCCATCCAATATAGACCCCCCTTTCTGGAAAGCACCTTGGGCATGGGAGATCACCGAAGGGAGAACTACTTTAAGCTTGGAGGCAAGACATTTAGAAATAATTTTATAAGTGCTTTCCAAAAGACTGATCGGCTGAGAGTCACCAATCTCCCCCACTCCCTCCTTTTTAGAAATAAGAGAAATGTAGAATGCATTGCTACCTTTATAAAGAAACTCATTCTGAAAGAAATCATCAAAAACCTGTATCACATCCCCTTTAATCACTTCCAACACTCCTTATAAAAAGCAATTCGGAAACCATCCGACTCTGGAGCTTTATCCCTAGCCAAGTCCCAAATAGTTGTCTTCACCTCCTCAGAAAAAGACCTTTCCAACCATGCAGCATTACTTTTCGAGATGTGAGGAAAAGAGAGCGCATCAACTGTAAGCCGCCTACTAAACTGCTTTGAGAAAAGAGACTTATAGTATCCCTCTAACTTGGCATGGATGTTCACCACCTTTTCGATATATACATCATTCACCTTGAGGCGATAGATTGTGTTTATTCCCCTTCAGCAGCTTTCCATTTTGTGAAAGAAAGAAATATTTTCATCCCCTTTTTTAAGCCACTGTGATGTAGGATCCAAAGGGAAAGGATTCCTACAAGAATTATTTAATCACAAAAGCCTAAAAGAATGTTTCTTGAAATTAAAGAATGCTGAAAATTTGTGTTGGGTTATGTGAAGGCTAAACCTAGAAGGAATCAAGTTTTTATGGAAAGATGATGAAGTAATTAGAAAAAAAATGTTTGCTGGAAAATTTTCTATAGCACAAAAAAAGGGTTTAAAGAAGGTGAATAACAAGAAGAAAAGAATGGAGAAGGTAAGAGATGATGTATAGGAACAAGGTAGATTGTAGAAGAAGGTAAGAAAATAATATTAAAATAAATAAATAAAAAATTTTCTGCCGAATATTTAAAAAATGATTCAAGAATAAAGTAAATATAAGAGATAAAATAGGAGAAGAAGAAAGAACAAGAATAAGATGAAGAACTCACCTAATCGTGAGAGATGTAGCCAAACCTTGGACTTCAAAAACCAACTTTAATTCATTAATTTTCTTCAACTAACTATATATGAGATCTTTGTGACCTATTTATAATAAAAAATTTGAAATTGGACCAAAATACCCCTCACATGTATGGTCAAACTAAAAAGACCTAGAAAAATTAAAAAAAAAAATCTTAAAAAATCATAAAATAGTCCTAAACTATTCTAAATTAATTTTAATCCCTCCCCATGGCTCATATGACCTTATTACATTAATCCCATTACTAAAATCTTCCTAAAATAGAAAAATAAAGGGAAAATCTTGTGGACAACACTATATCGTCTTCTTGCATCATTTGTTCTTGATCTTGGGCTTCCACAAAGGTTGAAACTTCTCAAGCCATGTTAATGCCACTGCATCAACATGCCACGGCTGGAGTAGTTTGGAGCACCTCTAATGCTTATTTTATGAGTGGTCATGTGGGCCCCATTTTTGGCAGCATGTGCCATTTATTTTATTTTGTTATTTTGTTTATTTTACTGGTTTTGCGTGTTGCACATTCATTAGTTAGAGTTTAAGTCCTTAGTTGCAAATATTTTATGTTTTAGGAGTTTAGTAGTACTTGGGAGTTTTTTTTTTTAATTTTCTTTTAGAAGTTTAAAGTTGCCAAAATTAGAAAGTTTCAAGTTTTTTTGAAGTTTGAATTGTAAGGTGGAATTGGCAGGTTGTGGGTTATAAAAAAGGGGCTCCCCCACTGGTTTGCAAAATGTTAGAATCAATAAAATTTTCCAGATTTTGGCTTCCATGACTGAGTGCTGTTTTCAAGTTCTCTTGTGCCAAGAGCTTGACTTGGATAGGTTTTTTCCAAGTGTGTATTAGGGCCTGCTCCACTGGTATCTTCTCCTTCCCCATTCTTTCTTTCTTTATTCTTTCCCATCTTCTTCTTCTCCAAATTTCCTGAAACCTAACCCTAATTAGTAGTCTCAAACCAATTGGCCATACCTTTACCTCTTCCTATTTGTGTCTCTCTGGAATTTTAAACCCTTGTAATCCCATACCCTGCGGCACCCTTGGTTCACCCCTTTTCTGAACTAAACCCCTATTCTATCTCTGTGATCCCTGTGGCTGCATCACTCTCACTTTCTCGTTCCGTTAATTGATTCCAGCGGAAGATTCCTCTTTAGAAAACTCTGTGGCAGATTGAGAAAGTGGCACTTTAATTAATTCTTGAAGAGATCTGTACTTTCTGGGAGTTCTACACTTGCGGCAGCCTGAAGCATTGTCCTAGTTCTGTTAGGACTTTTTTGGTCTGTGATTTTGCTGAAGAAACCTTGATTTGGGTGTTCTTACTCTGGCAACAGATTCTCCAGGTGTGTATTGTTTTAACAGAGATTACTTTTTGATTGCAAATCAGTCCCTGGTTATGCTCCATTAAGGCCTGTTTTCTATTCCAAATGCAAGGTATATTAGCCTCTGATTTTGTCCTGGTGAAGTCTGGTTTAACCAATCAGATCATAGATCCTGCAGTCCGAGATTGGAGTGTTTGAATCCCTATCATCCATCATGAGATCTGACCTGAAATTCCCTGTTTGAGTGTCTGTTATTAACCCCTAATAGTCCCTGTTTTTGTCCTCTGTCCTAGTCTTAATCAGCCCATAAATCTGCCTAGATAACCTGTTGATCTTAGTGTTAACTTTAGACCAGAACAGCTTGCTGTATCTAGCCATACCCTGTACCAAATCATCCACTTGCAGTCCCCTTTGATTTCCATCTAACCTATACTTTAGCCAGTCAGTCTTGAGCATCAGAAGACCCTTTGTCCTGGCTGTTTTAGCTTTAAACAGATCCTGTTTTGGTCCTTTAAACTGAAGCCTATAGCTTAACTGAGATCCTATTAATTCCCTTTGATTCCTTAACACTTAAACCAGTGTTTGTTCTTTTGATTAGATTTTTCTATCATTGATTAGTTGATAGTTTCTCTTAAGTCTGCATGGGATTCAGTTTAATATAATTTGCATTAAATCTGACTTAGTTTCTGACATTATTTGGTTCTATTATTTAGGGATGAGTTGTTTTATTACTTTATTTCCCATTTGATCTTGAAGTGTACTTGACCAGAGAGTAGGACTCCAGTTTATAGGTTCTTATTGCTTTGTGTAATTGCCTAAGATCTCCAAGTGTTCATGAATGACCATGCACACTGCATCATACATCACAAGTTGGGTATCTAGTGATTTATATTTCATAGCTAAGATGGGTCTAGCCTCAATGCATATAATAGGGTTTAGATCTGGTACATTAATACCATGCATGGACCCAATCTTTTTCTTCTTCCCCCATCCATGCTCCCATGGTTCCTTGTTGGAGCCCTCCACCAAATGGTATTCTGAATCTCAATTTTGATGGTGCATCAAAAGGGAGCCCCGGATCAGCGGGGTTTGGGTGTGTGGTGAGGGATCACAATGGAATCATATGTAGAGTATTATGTGGGCCGCTAGCTTCTTGCAATTCCACAAAAGCTGAAACAGATCATATGTTTTTGGGCCTTAGTGAGTTAAGGAGAATGGGCTGTTCTGGTTGTATCATAGAGGGTGACTAGCGGGTGACCCCGTGCGAGCACGGGGTAATTATTTTCGATAAAACAAATTTTAAAAAAGTTTAAATCCCGTGTGAGCCTTAACAGCCATTAAGATATGAGTGAGAAGAAAGGACCCTGTGGAAGAGGAAAGCATGGGATAGAGGAATAATAATAATAATAAAAAAAAAGGTAGAGAATGAGTTGGAGAGGAAAACGTTACAAACGTAGAGAGAGGTGGAGAATATTTAGGAGAATGGAAAAACGATTTTAGAAACTAAATGGTTAAGATTTTGGATGAAAAAACATTGGAGAGAGGAGAGGAGGAGAAGAAATAGGTGGGAAGAAACGTGTGGAGTGTGGGAAGTGGGGTGAAAATGTGGGGTGGGATGGGGTGCCAACACGTGTAAATCTTAAAAAAAAAGAAAAAATAGAAAGAAAATCATAGAGGGTCACTCCCTTTGCTTTAGTATATATAGATTCGGCTGTTGTTATTGGTTGAGGTCAAGGAAAAGAGTGTTAATCGTGGAGAATGTGGTACTTGGTCTATGAAATTAGAGAGCTCTCTCTAGTTGATAAATTAGCAAACTGGGGGTGTTGAGTAGTCTTCAATGTACATTGGTTCTTGTCCTCTAGTTTAAGTTGTTGGTCCCTCTATGTTGTATCATTATGCTGTATCATTTTTCTTTCTCAATAAATCTTTTGTTAATTATCAAAAAAAAAAATCAAGAAGAAAAATGACTCAGAGAACACGTGTTTAAGTACTCACTTGCTGACAACAGTTAGATTGGAATCTACATAAACCCATTTTCACATGTACATTGGCATATTCTAATCAAACAGTGAAAACTTTCCATTAAAGAATCACATTTAAATATCATTTTTTTATAATTTATTTTCTTTCTATTTTTTTGTGGAACACATGGATAATTTCAAAAGTACTATTCATGCTTTAATGGTATTTTGGTTCAAGAAGCAATTTGTCAAAGTCACGATTGATGGTCCCAAACTCATGACAGTGTATAGATTATAAGAAAACTGTTTTGAGGGTTTTAAGGGGGTGTTGTTTTTGTTAGATTGAAAAAGTTTTATTGAAAGGGAGAATTTTTAATCCCACTTTAACTACATTAGATCTAATCAACATATATTACTCCAAAAATATTGCTCAATTGGGTGTTGGATTCATTTAACGATCCATTGTTGGTACATTTGAACTGCATGGTTTAGTGTAACTTGATAACGGTTGAGTTGGGTATTGAATTTATATTTTATAGCCAAGATGGGTCTGGCCTCGATGCATATAATAGGGTTTGGATTTGGTACACTGATTCCATATATGGACCCAATCCTTTGGAAGTCCCTAGGTCAATTCAAGAAGAAAATTGACTCAGAGAGTACATATTTAAGTGCACAGTTGCTGACAACAGTTAGATTGAAATCTACATAAACCCATTTCTACATGTACATTGGCATATTCTAATCAAACGGTGAAAACTTCCCATTATTGAATCACATTTAAATATTATTTTTTATTTTTTGATAATTTGTTTTCTTTTTTTTGTGTGTGGAACATATGGATAATTTCAAAAATACTATTCATGCTTTAATAATATTTTGGTCCAAGAAGCAATTTGTCAAAGTCACAATTGATGGTCCCAAACTTGTGACAATATGAGTTATAAAAAAAACCGTTTTGAGGAATTTTAGGGGGTGTTGTTTTTGTTTGATTAAATTAAAGAGTGAATTTTTAATCCAACCCTAACAACATTGTCCATACGAAATCGTATGGCACTTAATAGTTTTATAGGGGTAGGAATTTGGTATGTCCCCATATTGACATGTTACAGTCTGTGCATATGCAATTATTGACACATGGTGTAAAAAAAGTGATTTACACTTTGTTGGTAGATGATTTTCACTTTTTTATGCCACATGTTGGTCGCTACATATGCACGAGATGGTGTTGTATGATCTAAACAGATGTGAGAAAGAAGGAAGAGAAATAAAGGAAATAAGAAGAAGAAGAGGAGGAAGAAGAACGATTGAAGAGAAATCGTATGTGTTATGTGTTCACATCATCACATGCATATGTCTTATTAATATTTATATTAGGAATAGTGTATGGTGTATAATACCACCTATACCTATACCAAAAGAGAAATTACAAATCTGCCCCAAATACATATATATTCTACACTCACCCTTGAGCTGGTATGTATATATAACACATACCAAGCTTGCTAACACAGGAATGAAATGTTGGACTACTCAATCCCTTAGTAAGGACATCTGCAAATTGTTCTTTAGTCATCACGAACATAATGCAAATCGGATCCAACATGAGTTTTTTTTTTTGATAAAATGACAATCAACTTCAATATGCTTGGTCCGGTCATGTTGGACAAGGTTGTGAGCAATGCTTATAGCCGCTTTATCATTACAGAATAAGCGCATTGGATGAGGAACAGAAAAACCCAATTCATGTAAGAGCATCTTTAGGCACAACAACTCATAAACACCACGCACCATAGCTCTATATTCAGCCTTAGCACTGGAGCGAGCAACTAGAGCTTGTTTCTTGCTCCACCAAGTAACAAATTACCTCCCATAAAAGTTCAATATCCAGATGTAGACCTCCTATCAGAGATAGATCTTGCCCTGTTAGCATTTGTATAAGCTTCAACTTGTAATTCATGTTGCGTAGTAAACAAGAAGCTGTGACTTGGAATGCCCTTTTTTTTTTTGATAATTAACGACTTTATTGAAAGGAGCAGAAATAAGCAAACAACAACAAAGACCACACGGGCCTACACAGGAAGATTCAAAATTACATTGGATCTAACACTACTCCCAAGACTAGAGCCCCATTTAGCTAGGCTAGCTGCAACCTCATTTTGAGACCTTGGGACATGACCCAACTTCACATTTAAAATGCACACCAGATCTACAATTTCATGAATAATATTTGCACACTTCCAACAACCTAGGGAGCCACCCAACCCCCATCTTATTACCACCATGGAATCGCCTTCAATTAAGGAGCCACACAAATTGAGTTCTCGGATTTCCCGGAGACCCATAAGAAGCCCTATAACCTCCGCTTTAGAAGAATCTGCAATACCAAGAGGTCCCACAATGGTTCTGATAACCTCCCTCATAGAATTCTAGATCACACAACCAAAGCCACTAGGTCCTGGGTTGCCAAATGAGGACCCATCAAAATTCAGCTTGCAAACCTCGAGAGGGAGAGGGCTCCACCTCAAATTAAGACTTTTTCCCCTCGAAGAGCCAATGGAAATGTAAGTCTTCAAGTCATGAGTAAAATCAGCTAGAGAGTATCCATGAAACTCTTTAGTTACAAAAAGTCAACCCCCCACCTCACGAATAATAGAGTCAATGACCTCTTTAAAAGGCTTATGTTTTCCTTAAAAAATTCTAGAGTTTCTTTCTCTCCACAAGTTCCAAAGCATTGCATGGCAAAGACAACCCCAAAATAGTCTACCTTTGTTCTCCATCCCACTAGCACTCCATGTGGCAAAGAAGTCAATGAGATGTCTCGGCATCACCCAAGAGATATTAGAATTGTTGAAAAAATAATTCAAATAGCTCTTGAGTAGCTACAAAAGAGGAAAAGATGGTCCACAAACTCCCCCTCTATATGACACAAAGCACACCAGTGCGGGGAAAGAGACATGAAGGGTCTTCTATGCTGCAATATGTCCATAGTGTTGATCCGATTAAGAGCCGCAGTCCATGAGAAGGCTTTGACTCTTGGGGGGATGGGGGGCTTCCAAATCTTAGAGTACGGGAAGGAGGAGACCGAAGGGTTGGCAGCGAAGAGCGCACGAAAAACAGACTTGGAAGAAAACAAGCCTGAAGGCTCCAGATCCCAAGCTTTTTGATCAATAAAGGACAGGGAGAGAAAAACATCATTAAGGCTAGCCATGAGATTATCCACCCACTCCACTTCCTAATTATGAAGATGTCTAGAAAAAGGCAAGTTCTAAGAGATTCCAAAAGGGGAGTACGACATGACCTCTGAAATCTTCGCCTCCTTATTGAGAGCCAGACTAAAGAGCTTGGGGAAGGAGGCAGAAATGCATTGATCGTCCCACCAAATATCCTTCCAAAACCAAATAGAATTACCATCTCCCACAATAAACCTAAGGTGAGGGGCAACAATAAGAAACAAGACAATAATATTTTTCCATACCAAGGAAGAAGGTTAGGGAAAGGATTGACGTCTCAACCATTAGAGTGATAGCCATACTTGCTCAAAATAATGGAATGCCATAAGCTACCTCTTTCCATAGAAAACCTCCAGATCCATTTAGTCAACAAAGCCATGTTCTTGTCCTTTAAGTGACCCACCCCCAGTCCTCCATGAACTTTAGGCCAACACGCCATTTCCCAACTAACCAAATGATCATTTTCATGCCTCCCCCCTCCCAAAGAAAATCCCGTTGATATTTTTCAAGGGCGTTCATCTTCATTGGCATTTTAAAAATAGACATATAATAGACAGAGATGTTTGTCGAAGCCGAATTAATCAGGGTGATCCTACCTCCCAAAGATATGTAATTCTTTTTCCAGTTAGAAAGCTTTTTGTGCACCCTTTCCACCACTGGGTCCCAGAAAGAAAGAGACTTCTGAACATCCCCTAGAGGCATTCCAAGATACATCAACGGTCAATACACATCATTCATATGGATAGTGGTGGGAGTGTGCATAAATTGACTAGTAATACTAACAACAAAGGCTATATCTGGCCATGTTAAAAAAAGATAAAGTAGGTATTTCACCAGTCATCGGTATCTCTCTGCATCAATGAGCCTATCCCCATCATTTTCCTTGAATTTTTTATTAGGGTCCATAGGAGTAGCAGACGGCTTACATCCTAACATCCCAGTTTCACGTAGAAGGTCTAGGGTATATTTTTGCTATGATATGAAGATACCCTTTTTAGATCGGGCAACTTCAATCCCAAGAAAATATTTAAATTGCCCCAGATCTTTAATCTCAAACTCCTTGACTAAGTGAGACTTTAATTTCTGCATTTCAACCTCATCATTACCTGTGACAACAATGTCATACACATACACAATTTATGCTGTAATGTTGCTGTCTCGTCTCTTGATAAAAAGAGTATGATTAGCTTGGCATTGAGTATAAGTGTATGACACTATAGCTACACGTAAATGCTCAAACCATACTCTGAGATATTATTTCAAGCCATAATGGCTTTCTTCAACTTGTGAATCTTTCCCTTACTGGATGCAATCTGGAATCCAAGTGGAAGCTTCATGTATACCTCTTATTCAAGATCACCATGAGGAAACACATGTTTGACATCGAACTGTAATAATAACCAGCCTTGGTTTGCAGCTAAAGAGAGCAAGATACGAATAGTATTCATTTTAGCAACTAAAGCAAACGTCTCTTGATAATCAATGTCGAAAGTTTGACTATAGCATTTAGCAACCAACCGAGCCTTATACTTGTTTATGCTCTCATCTGGTTTCAGCTTAACAATGAAGATTCATTTACATCCAACTGGTTCTTTGTCTTCGGGGAGATTTACAATGTCCCAAGTTCTGCTTTTCTTCGCGGCCCGCATCTCCTCGTCCATTTCCTCCTTCCACTTGGGTTGAGATAGAGCTTTAGACACACTATGGGGAATAAGAACAGAAGACGAAGCAAGTGCAAAAGAACAAGTAGAGGGAGACAAGACACTATAAGATACATAATTGGCAATATGATACTTTACACATGAATGAACACCTTTTCCCAAGGCAATATGAAGATTAGTGTCATCAACAAAATGGGAGGAAGGATTAGAACAATTGCCTAGAGCAGAGAAGATATCATGGTGTAGGACATGAGGGTCTTCAGTTAAAGCTTTTATGGCCCTTCGCTTATAAACTTGAAGATGTTTCTCACTTTGCTCTCCCTGACTTTCAACAACTTCTGTACATGAGCTCTAATAAAAAACTAAAGAGGGTACTGACAGAGGGGTATCAACATCATCAACACAGTACTCCCCCTAAGAGTAGACTTCCCAATAGAGAAAAATGGGATGGTCTCATGAAAAGTAACATTCATAGAGACTAGTCGTCAACGAGTAGATGAATGATAACACTTGTACCTGATGTGGACATTAGGGGGCATGTGGGGCCCACATGGATCATGGTGGGGTCCACACATGAACACACAAGAAGGCACTTGAAGGAACACATAGAGACACATGATGGAGTCTTTTAGAGTTATTTTACTGTTTTATTTTATAGTTTATGAGTTATTAGAATCTAGGACATGGGGGTCATTTTAATTTTTGTTTTTGGGTATTTGTGTAGTAAGGCATTATTGCCAATGATATTTTAGTAATTTTATAGAGTCAACAAGTCAAATTGGAGCCTTCTAAGAGTACTGGGCGAAATTCTCTAAAAGGGTATAATTTTAACACTTTTTGTTTTTAGAAAGTGAAGTTTTTAGTAAGTTTGACTTTAAGAAAGTCTTAGGTAGCAAGTAAACTAGTAGTTTAGGAGTTTCTACGTTAGTTTCTTGCTATTTTCATGAGTTTGTGAGTCTATATATGGGCTGCACATTTTTGTATTTGGTATGATTGAATGAATAAAATTTTTAGTTATTTTCTTGCTGTCCTTGAGTGAAACTAACTCTCTTCTTCAAGCTTGAAGAGTATTCAATTCCTTGGTGCTTAATGCTTGACTTGGTAATTTCCAAATTTGAGGTTGGTGATTTCCTCAAGGTACATCCTATCTTCTCTTCTCTTCTTCTATTTTATTTATTTTTTCTATTTTCTCTTTTCTTCTTCTATTTATCTTCTTCTTCTTGAACCTCCATTAACAAAACTTTAAATTTTTTGAAATTCTTTAATTTTATCTATCATAACTTATTGTAATTTCATGAAATTTTAATTGTAGAACACTTGAACACGTCAGAAAATATCCTAAAAATTTCAGAATTTTCTGACTCATTAGAGGGGTCTTTTGGTAATTTTTAGACTTTTTACCCAAAATTACAAAAATACCCTTTTGGGTCCTTTTTCATTATTTTCTTCTTTTTTTTGTTCCTTTTCATTCTAGCATCTATTCTACCATTCTATTTATTGATTTCCCCAATTTTTGGCTACTTGATTTCTTTAAAATTCAATTCTTGAATTATTTTGCTTTTGCACTTTGATTCTCATAATTGTTTGAGCCTCTTGGAATTATTCTATATCAATTTTTGGTATCTCTTTCTTGTGCTACATCAATAACCCTTTTGAGTGGGTGAGTAATCTAGAAAAATACATTTTAGGCTTTTGGATCAAGTTTGGATCTGGAAAATTTGTCTATATGCACAAAATAAATACAACCAAAGACCTTGTGGGGAATAAGAAACAATATGGAAGTAGGAGATATCATTTCAATAGGATATTTGTAACTCAACACACGCATAAGTAACCTATTGATGAGAAAAGCTACGGTTTGAACTACATCAGCCCAGAAAGTTTTTGGAACATTTATTTCAAGCATAAGTGTTCTAGCAATCTCCATGAGATGCTTATTCTTGCGTTCTGCTACTCCATTTTGTTTTGGAGTACTCAGACACGTTGTTTGATGAATGATACCATGCTGATTAAGGTAGAAAACAAATGCAGAGGAAATGTATTCACCCCCATCATCACTACGAAGTATCTTTATTTTCTTGTCAAACTTAGTCTCAATCATCTTATGATAAGAAATAAAGATAGAAAATGCATCACCATTTGATTTGAGTAAATAGACCCATGTGTAGCGAGAGTAGTCATCCACAAAGGTTACAAAGTAATGATAGCCAAACAAAGATTCAATGGGAGCAGGTCCCCATACATCATAATGCACAATGTCAAAAGTAGTACTTTTATTTATACTTAAAGGATATGAGTTTCTACCATGCTTAGCATATTCACATGGATCACATCAAAACACACTAGACTCTAAACATAAATTAGGAAATAACTGACACAAAAGGGAAAATGAGAGATGGCCCAAACATTGATGCCACTGATGAAGTGAGACTGAGCCTTCTCCTTTATTTATAAAAGTTTGTTGTTGAACAAAAGTAGCTATATAAGGAGCACTGTCTAGTATGTAGAGACCATTCTCCTTATGCTCTTTACCAATTATCGTTCTCATCTCCAAGTCTTGAAAAACACAATGAGAATGAAAGAAATTCACACAATAATTTAAAGAATTGATAAGATGACTAACATACAAAAGATTAAAGGTAAATTTAGGAACATGAAGAACTGAAGCGAGTGGTAAGGTTGGTGTAATAGAGATGAAACCCTTATCAACAATGGAAGAATAAGATCTATCCGCAACTCGGACCTTCTCATTCCTTAAACAAACTGAATAAGATGAAAAAAAGGAGAACATACCTGTTATATGATTTGAAGCTTCTGAATCAATGATCCAGGAGTGACTGTGAGTAATGATAAAGACATTTAAGAGATAGGCTAAAATACCTAATTGAGCAACCTAAGAAGTGGATGCAGATGTAGAAGTAGATGGCTTTAAACTAGCCATGAAGCGACGAAGTGCCTCTATCTGATCATGCGAAAAATTGATATTGTTTGAAAAAATCACGGTTGAGGGTGTGGGAGTAGGAGCTGGTTTTATGGAGGAAGTGACAAAATTGACATTGAATTGAGGCTATGAGAGAAATCCACCTCTACTGCCTATAAAAGAATCATGCTGAGGATAACCCTGAAACTCCTGCTAAGGACGACCATGGAGATCCCAACATGTTTCCTTAGTGTGCCTGAAACATCCACATTGTTCATACTTCAATCTATTTCTATCATCCTGTGAGGCTCCACCTCAGCTTGCACCACTACGGCCACGATAAGAACCACATCCCCTATGTTGAGAAGTGGATACCAAGGCTAAGCGATCAGTTGTTGGCTGATTTGGTTGAAGCATGAGCTGTCGACGATTCTTCTCTTGAGTGAGGTATGAAAGTACCTCATCCAAGGGAGGAAGTGGATCCTTGCCAAGGATTAGTACCTGAATAGGTTCATATTCTGGGTTTAGATTAGCCAACAAATCAAAGATGCGGGTCTCTTCTACTTCATGATTGAATAAAACTATATCTTCGGCACACTAAGCTTTAAAACTCTTGTAGAAGTCAATCTCTTCCCATAAGTTGCAAAGAGTAGAGTAATAAGATGTCAAAGACTGATCTCCTTGTCTCAATTGGGTCACTTTCTGATGGAGATCATATAGACGAGCCTTGTTTCCTCTCTTGGAATAGGTTTTTGTTATTGAATTCCAGATAGCCTTGGTTGTAGACAAGAATAAATAATTTTTTGCAATATTCGGCTGCAGTGAATGCAAAAGCCAAGACATAACCACATAGGCTGGATCTTTTGTGTTTGGACATCTTTGCACCATCAGTAAGGTACCTAGATTTTCCTTTCCTTGTTATAAAAAGCTTGGTTGATTGTGACCAAGCAAGAAAATTTGTTCCATCTAGACAGATTGTAGTAATGAGGGTGTATGGGGACTCATTCACAACTCCCCCAAGAGCACCCATATCGGTATTACTAGATGTGCCTGGCTTTAAACCTTCTTCTGACATTATGGGATAAGAAATTATTAAAAAAAATTGTTGAAATAGGTCTTGCAGGTCATGACCACAACTAGGTCACATGGCTACACAGACTCCACAGCCACAAATACCATAGGCTCTCATGGTCCATAACGCACACTGTGGGACTCCTACCAGTCCACATGAGCGACATTCAACAACTTTGGATTATATCAGACACCTCCACACAGCATGGTACCTAGGACAACATCCAGGAATCACGAGAAATAGGGCTCACCATAGGTCTTGAGCTTTGACGATGTTGCAGTCTCTTCGGTCACTCTTGTGGAGCATATTCACGAACATAGAACCAAGCCTTTGCTGTGTCCAAAGATTAGAATCATCATAGGAATACCACACATAAATTGAAGAATCAACAGGAAACTTATCATGTTAACCCTAGGTGGTAAATGTATTACACAAAAAACATCCCAGCCTTCACAATTCTTCATTAAATTCAATGAGACTTGATTTGGTGCACTCTGTAGGTTAGGGCGACGAATTCCTTGTCATTCAATCTAAGAAAAAACCCTCAAGTCAGTCGGATCATCGTAAATACCAAAAAATGGATTTTCTAGAATTTTAAAAAGAAAATCCCTTAGAAATTCTTGTGATTATCAAATGCATAAACCAACTGCATATAAATTCATGAAAAATCAAGGGCTTTAAAAAATTGTCATTGACCTTGTTGCTGGTGCACCAGTGCTAACGTCAGCACTCGTCACACGAATGCTGACGTTAGCATTGGTATTGTAGGCTAGTGATGAGTTCCAACAGTCGGATCTTTGCTTTGATACCAAGATGGTATTGTATGATCTAAACAGAAGTGAGAAAGAAGGAAGAGAAATAAGGGAGAAGAAGAAGAAGAAGAGGAGGAGGAAGAAGAATGATCAAAGAGAAATCATGTGTTATGCATTCACATACGTATGTCTTATTAATATTTATATTGGGGTATAGTATATGGTGTATAATACCACCTATACGCATACCAAAAGAGAAATTACATATTTGCTCATCTGCCCCAAATACATATATATTCTATAGCATGGACTGTAATAGGTCAATAAGGGGGCGTACCAAATCCCATGGGTTTTATAGGAAAGAGAGATTTTGGAGTTCTAGAATATGGAGAGAATTTAGCAGAAGCTTTGGAGTAGATATTAAGGGATTCTTTAGGACAGTTTATATTTTAATTTAAGAATAAATAAATAAATATTGAGTTTTCAAGGGAAAGGAGTTTAAGATTAGGAATGGAGAGGGGATATGAGAGAAAAAAGTAGGAATTGTAATTGAATACTTAGAATTTCAATTTAATATGGAAATAATTAAGAAAAGAGTTTTTAAGGAATATAACGTCTAAAGAGATCGTAGAAAATAAAGTAGACATTTATAACAGAGAATGAGAAGAAGATAGATTGCTTAACAAAAAAAAGAGAGAAGAAGATAGATTTAAATCAATGTATTACTTGATTTATTAGGAAACATAAGAGACAATAGAGGATCATTGAGAGAGAAAAATAAAGAGGGAGAGATTTTCAGGACATAGGATTCTCTCTCTTAATCTTTTTATTTCCATAATTGATAGGTTTCTAGGTGATTAGAAGTTGTCTCACGGCAAGTCAAAGTTAGATAGTAGATGTTTTGGAAAAATTAAAGAACAACAATTTAGATAGAGTGTCCACGTGGATGAAAGAGAAAGGGGATATATATATATGATGGGTTGACAGCTGTGTTTTAATTAATTAATTTTTTCTTATTCTTTTGTTCCTGTGCAGATGTTGATGCCATTTCAGAGGAGAGAAGGGCAGAACTTTACGTTGAATGTGGATTATATATTGATGGTGCCCCTTTTGGACTGTCTAAAAGAACAAGGTTGCACATAATTGTATCTTGATTGTTTATACACTTGATCATTTGTATGTGGTCAAGATTTTTTCCTCTACTTATTTATTGTTTCTTTTTATTTTACCTTATTCCCTGTTTAAATTTTAGCTTGTATTTATCTACATTATTGAACTTGCCTATGCTTCAGGTTGGAATCTGCAGGTCAACCATATTGCTGGAATGAATTTATCACACTAAGTACAAAGTACCGGGATTTAACCTCTCACTCACAACTTGCATTAACTGTAAGTTAGTAGGAAAGCCCTGGAATGAATAAATCCAATTATTAGTTAGGTACATTTTACGGTTATTTGATTTTAAATGTGCAGTATACATCTACTATAACATATTCTATATTACCATACTATAATATATTCTTTAGTACCAAAAAACTACAATCTGTACTCATATCTAATGGTCATATAAGGATCTTTTGGTCATCAAAATATGGTGATAACAAGTTACTAAAATATGAATAATTTTTTTAGTTGGTGAAAATTATGTATTTTGTTTTTATTATGCTAATGTCTCAGTCTCGCAAATATTTTAATTGCTCCTGCATTTAGAACGTGCCAAGAGATAGTTATTGGTATTCCTTTTTACACGGGCGTAGAACTGATAAATCAATTATGTGATCACAATAACCAAGAAGTCAATCATATGAAAACAATATTAAAATTTCTTATAATTTCATAGGTGCTGTGGATCCATTTTAAAAAAATAATCTTATCAAATTTTCTCCCTTATAACTAATGTTGGACCGCATTCCATTTGTAGTGTATCTGCTTTGACTTCTAAATTGGCATCACATTCTTTCATGAGAATGTTCCTATATACAAGAATAAGGGGGATATTCAAAATTGCACCAATTATTGTGGGATCAAGCTTATGAGCCATACAGTGAAACTATGGGAGAGAGTAATTGAACATCGACTAAGATGTGAAATTAGATTGTCTGAAAATCAATTTGGATTTATGCATGGGAGATCAACAACCGAAGCTATTTTCCTACTTTGGTGATTGATGGAAAAGTATAGAGAAAAGAAGAAAGTTCTTCACATGGTATTTATTGACCTAGAAAAGGCATACGATAGAGTACCAAGAGAGATAATTTGGTGGGTTTTGGATAAAAAAAGGGGGTTCTAAGTAGATATATTAACATAGTTAAGGATATGTATGATGGAGCGATAGCTAGTGTTAGGACATCCGGGGGAGAGACAAGTGAGTTTGCGATCACAGTAGGGTTGCACCAAGGGTCAGCATTGAGTCCATACCTTTTTGCTTTAGTTATGGATGAGTTGACTAGGCGCATACAGGAGGAAGTGCCATGGTGTATGCTATTTGCTGATGATGTTGTGT
>JAOXJP010271063.1:0-20169 GCA_025762735.1 Platanus orientalis | reverse complement strand
GAAGAAGGGATGGCTCTAATGGGTGCAGATCACCCTCTATTTATAGTGCAATGGCTGAATTTCCTTTCCAAAGATTGTTCCTTATTTTCCTTATTTGACTTGGCATATTCTGAAATATTATGATTACTAAATCTGTGCTTGACTGAACCTGGACTAGAAGGTGTCCAAATACAGCTTCTTGACCATCAACTCTTAAAATAGGAATTAATCTTTTTGATTTAGCTGTGGCCAAAATTGGTTAAGAAAAGCACTGCTGGCAGGTTGGGCTAAGTTGGACTGAGCAAGGCAGAGCTAGGCTAAGCTGGACTGGGCAGCATACTGTTGGGTAGAGCAGGGCTGGGCGGCAGGCTGTTGGGCTAAGCTGGGTAGGGTTGAGCTTTTTTTATCTGAAAATACACTAAAAGGACCGAATCTTCCAACAGACCACACTTGTTAAATAATTTAATAATTTAACACAATAAGCTTAAAAAATTTCAACAAATGCAAATAATTAACTCCTGTTTAGAGTGCATTTTCATGTCCTAATCAAGGACACAAAGTTTGCAATACGGTGTTGAGTACAAAACGGACACCTTTTTGATGAGCAATGGGAAGATGGAGATCAGAAGAAGAGGGAATACCTTATTCAGATGATGTTAAAGAAGATTTTGGAGGAGTCACATGAGGAGTTGGGGCTGTTTGTTTTTTTCGTGCATAGACTTGTAGCTTTTTTGATGTACCACCTCCTTACTCCCCCTGAGATGCAATATGATCTTGGACATTGGAATTATCCACATTACTCTCCCCCTTAGCACCATGATCATCTTCACCTGTGGTACTCTGATCACTAGTATGGCCACCATGGTCAAATACATAAGGAGGAACAGGACATGGTGACACATCGGCATGGGCACCACTACTAAGACTTCCCCTTGGAGAATGAGACTGACTAGGAGAAAAAAAACGAGATAGATTCAAAGAAGGTGACATCAAGAGAGACAATTTTCTAGAAGTCGGATCATAGCATTTATAGCTTTTTTGATTGGTGGCATAACCTAGGAATACACATTTTAAGGCTTTAGGATCCAACTTGGATCGGTTAGCCTTAGGAACATGTATAAAACACACACACCCGAAGACTTTAGGAGGAATAGGATACTGAATAGATGTGGGAGAAAGAACTTGCAGGGGGCATTGGAAATTAAGAATACGAGTAGGAAGCTTATTAATGAGATAGGCTGCAGTTAAAAGGGCATCAGCCCAAAACACTTTAGGAACTTTCATCTGAAAAAACAAGGCACGGGTTACTTCTAAGAGATGGAGGTTTTTTCGTTTAGCAATGTCATTCTATTCGGGAGTATAGGACATGTAGTGTGATGTATAACACCATGGGCAGCCAAATAGGAAGCAAAGACATGAGAAACATACTCGCCTCCATTATCAGAATGTAAAATTTTCAGTTTGGCATCGAATTGAGTTTCAACCATTTTATGAAAGAGTTGAAAAGTGGAAAATACCTCATGTTTCAACTTCAGAAAATACACCCAAGTGGCCCTGGAAAAGTCATCAACAAATGTCACAAAATAATTAAATCCAAACAAAGAAGTAACAGGGGCAGGTCCCCACACATCATAATGCACCACACTAAAAGGAGAAGTGCTTTTATTATTACTCAATGAATAAGAACTACGATAATGTTTAGCTAACTCACAAACATCACAGGAAAGGTCCACAGACGAAAAAGACGAAAACAATGGAAAAAGTTTTTTTAAAGTAAAAAGAGGGATGTCCAAGTCTATGGTGCCACTGTGAAAGTTCTGAGAGCTCTCCACGAAGCTGAAACGGGTAATTGCAACTGTTGGACTGGGGATGCAATAAGTGAGTCTACAACAAGTCTGTAAAGTCCTCCTTCCTCATGTCTTCTACCAATAATCTTCTTCATCACCAAGTCCTGAAACAGGCAAAAAGAAGGAAAGAAAGTGGCACTTCAGTTAAGAGATTTGGTAATATGACTAAGAGACATCAAATTTAAAGCAAGGTTAGGGACATTAACAGAGGATAAACTCATAAATGGAGTTACAGAGATGGACCCTTTTCCTGTAGTAGAGGATAAAGAACCATTTTCAGTTCGCACTTTATGCTGACCTGAACAAACATTAAATGATGTGAATTAGGTGGAGTTACCTGTCATGTGGTTTGAAGGACCTGAATCAATAATCCATGAGGGGCTAGATGTAGAAAGTGACCCACTGAAAGCAGAGGCCGGTGTACCTAACTGGGCAAAAGAGGACGTTGATGTGCCAGATGTGGAAGGCCCTAAGCTGGCCATAAAGTGACGAAGAGCATCAACCTAATCTGGAGTAAAACTGGTATAATTTGAAGTAGGTGCTGAAGTAGAAACTAGTTCTGTAGATGAGGTAACTGAATGGACGTTGGATCTAGCCTGTGTGCGAAAAACACCTTTGTCACGTGAGAAACCACCACGTTGTGGTCGAACTTGAGATTCTTGTTGAAGACGGCTATGAAGATCCCAACATGTCTCTTTTGTGTGTTGAAACCGACCACAATGCTCACATTTCAATTTGTCCCTGTCCTCTTGAGTGCCTCCACCACGACCCCGAAAAGGCCCACACTCTCCATGCTGGGAGGTGAGTACTAATGCAGAGCAGAGCAGTCTACTATAAACTGCTGAGGTTGAACCATGAGATGACATTTATCCTCTTCCTGTGACAAGTATAAAAAAACTTCATCTAATGATAGAAGAGGATCTTTTCCCAAAATCAAAACATGGATAGGTTCATAGTCTGGATGTAGGCTAGCCAAAAACTCAAAAATTATAGTTTCTTCAACCTCTTAATTATAAAGGATTGCATCCTCTATGCATTGAGCTTTAAAACTCTTGTAAAAGTCAATTTCTTCCCATAAATTGTGAAGAGTAAATAATAATCTGCTAGAGATTGATCACCCTGTTTCAACTTAGAGACCTTTTGATGCAAATCATACATGCGAGCCTTATTGCCTCCTTTGAAATAAGTCCTTGTCATAGAGCCCCAAATTGCCTTGGCTGTAGGCAAAAATAAGTAATTATTTGAAATATTCGATTACATAGAATGAAGAAGCCATGACATCACCATTGCATTTTCTGCGTCCCACTTTGCAAATGTCGGATCTTTTGAATTATGCATCTTCGCATCACCTGTCAGATATGTTGCTTTGCCTTTTCCCGTGATGTACAACTTGGCTGATTGAGACCAAGCGAGGAAATTTGTTCCATCCAGATGGATTGTGGTAATAAGAGAATTTGGGGATTCATTCACTACGCCACCGAAACTATTCAAATCAGTGCTTGGAGAGGTAGGAGTATTTTGACTAATTTCCGACATTATTTAGTTAATCAAGGCAACCTCAAGACAAGAACAATGTCTTTGTAGGCCTAGGCAACTACACTACACAAGGCTACACAACCTTTCTAGCATTTAAGGCACTGCACAACTAAGTAGATTGCAGCAATACCTTATTAGGAACTCCCACGATTAGTAATCTCTGTCACAATAAACACAGAGTTGGAAAACACGAAGGCTAAACACGATCGCTACCTCCATATAATCGCAGGCTTGAACAGGTGATTGTGGAGTCTCTGAACGTGGTGATCATAGGTATACACAGGTCATCTACGTAGCAACGACAACGCATGACACATTTTTTGAGTTGTAGCATTCAATCAACAGCCAACATGTCATTAACTTATATTGGGCATTAACACAACCCAATGAAAATGGTTCCAACACCCTTGTTTCCCAACCATTCATCGTGTAACAAAAAACTAGAGATTCCCCCCATTAAAAATGACCAAATCCATATAAATAAACCTGCCAAAAAATCTCCAGATTGATTGAATTGATAAAAAAACTCGATTTGGAATTTTCTGAAATTTTTGAAAGAAAATCCCTTAAAATTTTGATTTCATTCTCCAATCAAAAAACCAACTGTACCAAAAAAACTCCATAATTCATGCACTCTTGAAAAATCCCTTCACCTCGACCAACCTTCAAATGTGCTGATGTCAATCATACAGATGTTGACATCAGCACCTAACCCTATGAGTTAGTTAGTGAGAAAAAAAAACTTCCTGCCTACTCTGATACCAAGTTGTTTGTATCAATATAGAGATTAGAGAAAGAGAAGAAAGAAGAAGAAAATGAAGGGAGCAGAGCAATAGGAAGGGAAGAAAGATGAATGTCATGTGTATTATTTTCTCCTTACTCTACACAACTTATTACATTTATATGTCTTGTATAAAGACATAAATATCCATAACCCTACACATTAACATTGGAGACCAAGGAAGATTATTTTGGGGGTGTTTATTGTATGGGGTCCTATGGAGGGTGTGGAAGAAAAATAGAAGTTGTAGTGAAGTGATTGAGGCGATCATCACAAAAGAATTCAAGCACTTCTCTTTGTCGATCTTCATAAGGGACTGGTTTACCACCATTTCATCGAATTTTTCAAGGAAAATAGTTATGGCAAACAGTTAGAAGCCTTCTTATGTGGGAGGTGTTAAATTGAATTTTGATGGAGCATCTAAGGTAACCCTAGCTTGGCTCAGTTTGGGCGTGTTGTCAGTGACTACAAGTCTACAGTGGTTATATCCTCCATGTGATATGTGGCCCTTAGGGTGAGTGTGATTCTATAAAGGCAGAAGTCTTTGGTCTTCTCATAGGGCTGCTTGATCTCAAGAAGATGGCTGTATTGAGGTGCTGTATTGAAGGTAATTCGTTTGTGGTTATTGGTTGGGGGTTGGGGGTTGGGGAAAAGTTGTGGCTCTTGGAAAATGGTTCAATTTGTCCATGGGATTAGGGAGTTATCTTTAGAGATGGGATGTTCTTTGAGTCATGTCCCTTGGGAGAAAAATGAATTGGCTGATAGGTTAGGCAATTGGGGGCTGGAGTTATCTGTTTCTTTTATTGGTAATAGGCTCCCAAAGGGTTGTTTTTAGTTGAGTATTTTCTGTTGTATATGTATTTTGCTTTTTTTTCTATCAATAAAATTTCTCCATCGATTGTCAAAAAAATTTGAGGGTGCATATTGCTACAGTTAAAAGAAATGTTCTTTTTCATGGCTCTATGATGTAGCACGATGGAGATGATACCAAAGTTGATATAAAATGATTTCAAGAGGCTCAAATAATTATGAGATTCAAAATGTGGAAACAAGATATTTCAATAATTAAATTTTAAAGTAATCAAGTAATCAGAAATTAGGGGAAATCTAAAAATAGGATGGTAGAATAGAGGTTAGAATGAAAAGGAACAAAAAAGAAGAAAATAAGGAAAAGGACCCAAAAAGGGTATTTCTATAAATTTGGGCAACAAGTTTCAAATTACCAAAATACCCTTCTAATGCATCAGAAAATTCTGAAATTTTTATGGTAGTTTTTTTACATGTTCAAGGGTTTCACAATTAAAATTTCATGTAATTCCGATAAGTTTTGATAGGTAAAATTAAAGAATTTCAGAAAATTTGAAGCTTTGTTAATGAAGGTTCAAGAAGAAGAAGAAGATTACCATGAGGAAATCACCAATCTACGCCTTGTTTAGGCAAATAAGGAGAAAGAGATAGATACCTTATGAGGAAATCACCAACCAAGGTGTCCAATCTTAGCACCATAGCTTGGAGAAAGAGAATTATTTCCACTCTTGTAGAGAAAAAACAAAGACCTTTTTTTTATTCTTTTCAATCAACTTCATTATAAAATTATGGGGAGGGGTTGCCTTTAAATAGGCTTACAACCTTAAACAATTAAAAATTTGCTAAAATTGAAAACTGTTTAAAATCCTAAACTTGCTAACCAAGTTTTTTAAAACTTTATATATATATATATATATATATATATATATATATATATATGTACATATAAATTATTCTCGTTTTTACTGCCACCCCCTTAGTAATTTGGTCATAACTTTCTCAAATCACATCGGATTTGCGCAATCTTGGTCTTGTTAGAAAGATAATTGAATAGCCTATCTAATGACACCAAAATTAAGCCAAAAGGTCAAGTTTTACCTTTTGAAAAAGTCTGGTAAACATAAAAAACGGGATTACTCTAAAAAAAACAACCAAAATTTTGGCACTATTGACCTATTACATGCACACATAAAATAGATGTTATCCCCCTTATAAGACTCTTACTAAACCCACATTACATTGCATCTTCCATAAATCATTTCATGCATGGACCCCACTAGGGCCAAGTGTAGGCCCCACCTTGCTCTAATGTCCGCATCACTCTGCTAATGGGGTTGGGGCTTGAAAGATTGTGTCTTTATGTGAACGGTGGCATGAAAGGATCAGAATAATTAATTATGCTGATCAAGCATAGATTTTTAAGCAAAGAAAATTCATGAAACCTTGCCTTCCACATCAGCAATATTTGAAAAAAGTATATTGTCGGTGGAAGTTTTGCTCACTTAAAACTTGGAGACGCGTCCAAAATGTTGTCAAAACACTATTAAAAGCATGGGAACATTACAAAAATCTCTAAAAATATTCATTGTTTCAGAAAAAGATAAATATCACTAGAAATTACTTTAAGAAGTGAGAAACACTAGTTAGCTAGGAAAAAGTACTCGCCGCATACATTTCACATTTTGGGTGTTTGATTTTATTTGATAGTAATATCTTTTTGTGATTATTTATCATGAAAGTTTATAAAAGTCTGAAGATTTTACATACGAGTATGCTTTTTATGCTATTATCTTTGTCTATTTTTCTGTAGGAATCACATACATAAATTTAAAATATTTTCCAAATAAGAGGATTTAATCATAAACAACTAGTTGTTCTTTTCTACAAAACTTAAAGTGGTGGGCTCCCAGAGTTACATGCTTTTGTGTCAAATTTCAAAATATTATTGTTTAGTTGAGGTTTCCATACATGTCAACTTATGTTTTTATATAAATAAGATGCAATGCTTGGTTCCAAGGTGAACATTTCATTCATTTGGATGCCAAGAACAGTCAATGTTGTTGCCAATATTCTAGCTAAGTGCAATGTCACTAGACAGGAGTAATATTATGTTTATGTGGGTTTTGTTCCTTCTATGTTTGGCGTTGTGTCCTGTTCTGCCTGAGCCTCCTCTGTATTGGTGATAAATTTCTCTCTCTCTCTGTTAGTGTGTACCTATGAAATTTTAGTTGCATAGAACTATTATTTATGATTTAATGGTTTTTGTTGAACATTTATTACTGAAATTTTTACTATTTACTTTTTAGAGAGGCTTTGTTGAGGCCCATGCAGATGATGGTCTTCTCGAAATCTTTGGCCTAAAGCAAGGATGGCATGCCTCATTCGTAATGGTTGAACTCATATCTGCCAAACATATTGCCCAGGTACCACAACTGTGTTGACTTTACTTTTCACCTGAACTATTCAAGATTTGATACCGGGTAACCTTGAATTTCATGAACTACATAACCCTTTATTTCTCACCTGAACTACCTGGGTATATGTGTTAAGAGTCTAATACCGGTATTAGTGTTAGATCTGTAGAATGGATCATTAATGGAGAAAAAAGAGACCAATGGTTTTTCAGTTTATGTTAACTAATGGAACTATGTATTATAATAATGGGGGTTATAATGGGTCATATATGAAAACATATGATTGCACGGTTGAACCTTTATTCACTAATAGTTGAGGAGACGTTTTTATCAATTAATAAAGATAATTAATATTAACTTTTTCATATGTTTTTTTAATAAATAAATTGGGTTGTGATTTGGGTGCTGTCAATTTTTTTATAAATTGGGCACCACTCCTAGTGACCAGACACAAAAGCATCCTATTATTTTATCCATAATAATCATTCAATAGGAGTACATTTTGTCTTCTCACTGTGGGGTGCCCCATTCATCAAAATTAGGGGGCACCAAAATCACTGTCTTAAAATATCCTTGTACAATTACATGATAAAAGGTTGAATATTTTCTTTTCTTTTTTAATAATTGCAGTGATTTTCTGTTGGAAATGATCAAACTCATAATTTATGTCAAATGTTAAATATATATCAATGATATCTAATTAAGAATTGTTCCATTGCATCTAGTGGCTGTTGAATTTGACATGTTGACCTGGGTACTTCCTCTGTTCAGATTTTGTTCTGCAACGTAGATCCCTGGATATATTAATCTTCTATTATATACCTTCAAAACTCAAACTCTAGTAAGGGCCCAAATCCATCTAATTGGTTCATGCTTTTGATGTATTTTGTGGAATTGAATTTATGTTTCTTTGTAACTGGGGAAATCATTGGCTAAAGTACTACTAATGATGCTGCAAAGCATTTTAAGAATCATACTATGACGTGGAAAAACAACATCATAACATATGTGGTACTTTTTCATATTTAGAAGTCTGCAAAAATCTGTTTTTGTTCTTATGACACATCTACCTAAATAGTTCTGATGTTAGGTTGTTCCATAAAAAAGTTAATGATTAGTCTTAGTCAGTCACTATAGCTTTCTTACAGTATTCCTTTGGAATGAATTCACTGGTATCCTTCAGGCTGCTGCAGTTAGATTAGAAATTAGAGGTGGGGAGTGGAAACAAGCTTATATGCAGATGGATGGGAAACCATGCAAACAGCCAATGAACAAAGAATATTCAACATTTGTGGAGATAAAGAGGATTTATCTGCACATTCTATTAGAATTAGTTTATTTGACAACTCAACATATAAATCAGGTGGTGGGACCTTATCTTTATTCAATTGTTTGATCATCATCATATGGTTTAATTTCAAAGACTACCTATCATCATCTGTCATTTTCAAAGGGTAAAACTTGTCATTTTGGCTTGATTTTGGTGTCATTAGATATGTTATTCAGTTACCTTTCTAACGAGACTAAAATTACACAAATTCGATGTGATTTAAAAAAATTATGACTAAATACTAAGGGGGTGTAAATAAAGACAGGAATAGTGTTTTAAAGTCTTAAGTTGTAGTTGTTTTAATTTTTAGGAAAGTGAATTTTTAGAAAGTTGGTTAGCAAATGTAGGATTTTTAGATAGTTTCCAATTTTGGCAAGTGTCTTTTTGTTTAAGGTTGTAAGCCTATTTAAAGGTATCCCCTCCCTATAATTTTACAATGAAATTGATTGATAAATTTTTTTTTTTGTTTTCTTTTTACAAGAGTAAAAATAATCCTCTCTTCTCCAAGCTATGGTACCAAAATTAGAGACTTTGGTTGGTGATTTCCAAGGGACATGAGGTTGGTGATTTCTTCATAAAGTATCTATCTCTATCTTCTTGTTTGCCTAAACAATACTTGGTTAGTGATTTTCAAGTGAAGTCGGTGATTTCCTCAAGATATCTTCTTCTCCTTTATCTTCTTTATCTTTTTTTTCCTTTTCTTTATACTTTTCTGGTTTCTTTCTTAAAATCCTACTACCGTCAAGTCCTTTAACCATATCCTTACATTGATTCTACATCCATTAAACACATCATCCTTCATCTTACATACCATCTCCAACACCTATATACTCTGCTGCCCATGAAAACCCATAAAAAACCGAGAAAACTTCCAAGAAACCTATAAAAAAAAAAGAAAAAGAAAGAAAGAAAAAGAAACGATTCTGCCCAGATTTTTCACCGTTATTCTTCTTGGAATTTGTGATTTTTACATAGGTTTGGATCACCTAAACCACGCGGAAAACATAGGATTTCTTTTCTTGAAGTTTTGCTTGACCTAAATTCGAAAAATGCATCAACCAACCTGTATAGCCAGATAAATTTTCCTTCCATTTGAAATCTTTTAAAGAAAACCTTTTTTTTCTTTTTTCCTGGCATTTGGATATACATGGGACTTCTTACATTAAGGCTTATCTTGGGTGTTTATATGTTTAAAATTTGAAGACAATCAAAGTTTCTATAGATCACAATTTTCTATGGAGTATATTTTTCTCTCCAAGTGTTTGATAAATTGTCTCATGGGAGTTTTGGGGCTTGTACTACACACTTCTTGCAGGGTTTCAAGTGTGATATTGGAACACATTTTTAGTATCTGATGAAACTTCATATTTTTGCATTCTAAAGGAGGACACTAAGTTGAACCAAAAGAGGACGAGGAGGAGGGGGGGGGGAAGAAGGGTTTTCTTGACGTAATTAACAAGTTTTCCATGTAGCATGGTTCTAAGGTCTTGGGATGATAAAGTAGAATATACATTGATTTAATGTATATCCTCTTTTCTTCCACATTGTTGCATAAATTTTCCTAAAAAGAGGCTGTCATTTAGTTAAAGCAGATACCCAATACGTTCATTCGAAGTCCCAAGAAATTAAAATGACCAAGATGTAGTGATTTATATAGTTTGTTGTCACATGAATTATTGCCGATAGGCAAGAAGCACAACGCTGAACAATGATGATCCCAAAGCTATCATTGCAATCTCTAGCTTATTGAGGCTTTTCAAATTACTCAACCTCTGATGATGGCATGGCCTGAAATCACTGTTCCCCCAACAAGTTGAATTGCATGATAAGGTCTTGGTATTGATTAGATTGGGTAGAAGGACTAGATTCCTAAGTCTAAATGTATAGACCCGAACCCAACAGGATGATATTACTGGGAAAACAAACCTAGTGATTGTTCAGTTTTCTTAAGATTTGGACCTTGACCCTATTAATAATGTTTGAGTTAGGTAATCGGCCACTCATTGAAAACACCCCTACTCGTAGTATAATAGTTACTTATCTCCCCAACTCCATGTTGCAAGAATCTTCATGGTGGAGTTATTCCTGTATCTTCTTGTTTATCGACAATTATTCATCTGACGACAAACTACATAAATCACTACATCTTGGTCATTAAAAAAAAAAAAGATGAACCCTAAATCTAGACAAAATCCTAGAACTAAACAAAGAAAGAAGTAAATAGAGAAAGGTTTACCCAAGAGATTTTGAAGCTCTGTTCATTAAGAAGAACACAAGAGATGCAGAAAACAGAGAAGGATTAGATTATTTAAAGTTGTTATAAACAATTCGTAGTGCTTTGGATCTCAATTGAAGAGAGAGAGAGAGAGAGAGACCAGGAAGGTATTCGGTGAAGGTTCCGACAAGAAAAATGATCACAACATGAAGACTTCAACGAGAAAATGGGACCCATAAGGAAGATGTGTCGCACGTCAAAATTTTTCCTTCTTTGTTTCTCTTGAGCACAAAGTTGCTTTCACCTAGCTTTTTGGCTTTTTGGTTATGTAAACAAATGTTAACCATGGTTTGGCCATGGTTAAGCAAACCAAAGCTTAACTATGACTGTGTGATGTGTTGCACAGTGGTGCGACGCTATAGTAATGCGACAGTAAAGTAGCTACAGAACATCCGCTTCGTTTAGTGTGAGGAAACACAAACAATTCTAAATAAGAAAGGAACTATGTGAGGCCCAAACATGGGTTTGAGGTGAGTCCAAATTCAACTATGTGCTTGCCATATGTTTAGATTTCAATTTTGATCAATCTATGATTCAGAATATAAGAGTTTTTTGAAATCAATTGGTTCACTTTTGGGGTTTCTAGGATTGGTGCTTGCTGGTACATGTGGGGTTTAAAGTCCACTATTCATACCTTTCAATTGATATTTACTCTATTTCTTTTCTCTCTATCCTAGTATCTATTTTTTTGCATACATAATTGTTGGGTTGATTTTGCATTAAGATAGTCATGTGTGCAATCTTATGTTGATTTTTTATTCCATTTTTTAAGTTAATAAGAGGATTATGGTTGTAAATGGATCAAATATAAAGTGGATTTAGGCATATTTGTATTTCTATTCATTAGATTTGATTCTAAACATGTTCTTTCCCCCCTTTTTTTTCTTCAGTTTCAAGCTTAAATATGTTATTAGAATATGATTAACTACTTCAATAGATCGGATCTCATAATTTTGCACAAATAACCAACTCGCCAAACTTCTAACAATAGAATCAATCACATCCTCCTTAGAGCTGAATTTTTCTGCAAAGAGTCTTCTATTTCTTTTTCTCCAACCCCCACATCACTACATGCATAAGGCTATCCCAAAACAATCTCATATGAATCCCATTCCTCCCACCATACCATTGGCAAACAAAGGCTTTAATGTCGTTAGACTAGACATGAGCCTTTCCCATATTGGAGCATAAGTGATTCCATATATCCTCTGCTTAGTCCCTCAAATCTAGGAGAATTCTTAGAGAAAGCTCACCAAAAGGGTGCTTTCTTCAAGTTCTCCTCCATTTGATAAGCAATGTAAACAACATCATCCAATGTAAGAAGCCAACTATAGCTCAAACCAGCGACAATCTATGGCTGCAATCCCCACCGATACATAGCCACTATAATGTCGTCTTCCTACTTAGTTTCTGCTCGAGTAGCTAAGTGATAGAACTGATTGTTATACGCCTCAACCGACATGTTCCTTGCTGCAACTGGGTAAGTTGAAGGTGTTCTCTTTGCCTATAGCTTGGAGGCTCAAGTCTTCTCTTTAATGCTGCTTTTAAGTCTTCCCAATTCTGAAATATGCCCAAGTGAATGGTCTTCCTTATAGTTGTCCCACCATAACCTAGCAGTGTTCTTCAATTTGGCATCTGCAAATTGAAATCGCTTGGCTTCTGGAATATCATGCCAAGTGAAGGACTCTACATTGTGTAGCCAATCAAGGAAGACATGCATTTTAAGACGTGCATTTTGGTCAAGATCATGTTGGACAACACTATGATGGTGATCAAACCTGTCTTAAAAGTCTCCCTTTGGAGGGTCAAATCGATCAATGTACTCTCTCATGCTAGGTACTACCTCACGTTGAAATTGGTGAGAAGATTTACTAACTTGCACAATGTTGGGCTGCTGCTATAGAGGGGCTGCATTAGAGCTTGAACTAGGCATTTTGGAGCTTCTGCTAGCCTATTTATGGTGGCTGCAAGTGTCAGCAAGGTGACTTGAATATCTGCGAATTGGGCTTACATAGACTCTATCTCATCTTGCGTCCCATGTACTGTGGTGGTTATCTATCTCAATTTCCCTCTAGTACCTTCAATTTCTTGTGCATGCTCATCCACTATTGTGGACAAAGTGTTATTGGTCACCATGTTGGATTTGGAGTTCAACATACAATTTTAGGGCTTGCTTAATAAGAATTAGGGTCAAGAAAATCCTTTTCAAAAGACTCCAAAACTTTTAAGGCTGCTCTAAACACTAATAGGGTTGGCTCAACAAGGTTTAATGTTAATGAGATCTAATAAATAAATTTAGAGACTTCCCACAAATTTTAGGGCTCCCTCTTAACTTCCAGGTTTTGGCTCTGATATCAAATATGATGCAGAATAATCCCAAGAGGCCTAAATAATGATCGAATTAAATGTGCAAAAGTAAAATTTCAAGAATTGTATTTTAGAACAATAAGTACCCACAAAATTTAGAGAAACAAAGAATGGAATATCAGAAAAGATAGTTAGAACATAAAAAGGGAAAAGAATATAAAGAAAGAACCAATAAGGGTAAATATGTAATTTTAGGTCAAATTTATGAAATTACCAAAATACCCCTATTAATTCTTTAGAAAATTCTGAAAATTTTACAGTAGGTTTTGGTGTCATTGAAGGTTCTATGATCCAAATTTCATAAATTTTGAATCAAAATTGAATGAAATATTCAATTTCAAACTTTACTATTTATGGGGTTCCAAGAATTAAATTAATAAAGATTCTTATATAGATCTTGATGTTCTTTAATGGTTCTTGAGGGGAAACAACCAAGTGAAGGAAGGGATATGTTTTATTTTAGGTTTAGGATCTAGAAAATCCAACAAGAATGAATCTTGTAAGGTTTTTGATGAATCTTGTTGATTCTTTAACTAAAAGAAATTAAATCTATGCAAGAAATAATAATAATAATAATAAAAGCAAGATAACTAGCAAGAATTAAGAAAGAAAGGAGAAAAAAGATTAAATGTGGAAAAAGAGCAAGGGAAGAGAGAACGAATCACTTATGTGATAGAGAAAGAAGAATGGGGGAAGAGGGATATAAGGAGCCCATCGCTACACCCAAGAAAAGAGATACCTTCCCACACCTGACAACCCAAAAATCTACAATTCTTTGTTTCATTAAATAAAGTCTGAGTACATCCTACAACCAAGACTTCATATAAAGACTTTTAAGACTCCTAGTCCAATTAGGATTTTTTTATCCCTACTCTAATGTGGCTGTCGACCAACCCTTCTAAATACACCTAAAGAACTTCAAGAAAAAACTCCATTACTTCTATATATTGCAAGCAAACTCCTGTGGCTTAAAACCTTATTACAGAATAGCTCTTTAGGCTTTATTCTCCTACTAGAAGATACCTAAAAATATGAAAAATAAAACCTAATCTACCAAGGCCTGATTGCCCTTTTCCAAGGTTAAGCCTTAACCTTGGGCCTATAAAGAGGGTATGTAGTGTTCAACCATTGGATTGCTGCTGCATCATGAAGCTTACAGATGGGACCGTGAAACTATTTTGTTTTGTAATTTTTACATGGTATTTATACTTTTAGATTTGGAATCAAGAAAAATGGGAACCCAAGAATTTTGCAAGAAATTGAAGATGATTGTTTGGCAAATGTGGACTAATAGTTTTCATCCTCGACTGGAAGCTGTGTGTACCAACCCAACCAAGGCTATCAATCGGGTTGGGCTGGTCTGAAGCTGGACATGCTACCCGAAAAAGTAAGGTTAAGCAAACCAAATTTTGGGCTGGGCTGAGCTCGGGCCCAGTTTTCAGGCCCGAAATATTATTCTTTTCGAGCTCGTATAGACATAATCTTATCCCAATACATGGCCCAGTCTGGCCCGCTGTAACCTACAATTAAACATGGCTCGACTCGACCTGAACGAACATCAATCTCGCTTAATAGAATAGAAGATGACTACGCCAACGAGGTCTGAGCACCAATCAAGCACCTCTCTCCTTTCTATTATCCTCTGATTTGTCTATAGTCGATGATACGTATTTCGTCTCCCTAACCTCTCTTTGATAAATCTCCATTGCTTTTGTTTGATTTTATTGGAGAATTCAGTTTTCTATTTCAAAATTCGAGATTCTACAAGAGTTCTTGGGTTTTATGTTAATTATTACATGAAGTCTCTCTTGATATAGGGTTCCATTTGATCGGTGGCTCTTTTGTGTTGTTAGCTTGTACCTTCATTTAGGGTTCCATTCATATGGGTTATGTGGATGTTCAGTGGGCAGTCTTCTCATGTTGTGATGGTATGTTGGCTTTGCAGAAAACAATTGTGATCTTCCTTCTACGTTTAGTTTGGAATGTTTAGGCTGCGTTTGGAAGCCATTTGTAATGGAATCATTTCATTTGAGTTTCCCAAGGCTTTTGTAGTCACAACAGGATGGTTTGTAATGAACTCATTTAGATTTGTAGCGATTTGTGCTTGATAACATAAGTCATTTCATTTTATAACAAAACCTAAGATGACTTCATTTCTAATTGTTGTGAACAAATCAGTATAAATTTGAATGAGTTCATTACAAACCATCACCTCGTGGCTACAAATGCCTTGAGAAACTTAAATGAAATGATTACATTACAGGTGGCTGCCAAACAGACTATTAATTAATTCATGGCAAAACTTTATTTCTTTATTTTTTTTACTAACAATTAAAGAGATGAGCAACTAGATCTTCTCCAGTTCGTTGTTAATTGCTCTACTCTTGGGGACTTGTTCTATATTAACACTGTTACATAAAATAGTTTTTGCAATTAATAGGTTGTGTGAATTTTCCTTAAGCCTTTTAATCACCTTTACAAAATGTGTAAAGTAAGAATATGTAGATCTTTTTTTTTTTTTTTTTTGAAACTTAATCCTCCTTTGGTATTTGGATGATTTTTTTTTTTTGGACCTCACATTCTGTTCGAGAGGTCCATGCATTTAAATAATTGGTGAAGTATCAAAGGTACTCATGGAAATTATTGCTGCTGCTTTCCCAAGCTACTCTTTGATCATCTCCATGAGGCCTTACATGATCTCAAGTATTCATTGGCTCGAGCCAACATGCTATCTGTATCTGTTGCGACAGCTGCAAATAAAAAATTTGACAAGGACTCTTGGGGACTAGCACCTCAGTATTGCTTGAGTGGATTGCTTATGCACAATAATTTGATTTTTTTACTTTTCTGTTTATTGCCTCAATGAATGAATTTTTTTTTTTTTGGATAAGAAAAAGAATACTAATATTTATTAACAATGAATGCTTTACATTTCTATTCATTAGACTGTTGTGATGGCATTTTACAATTGGTCTATGCTATCTACCTGTGTTGCTGCCCTTATACTCAGATTGAATTAAATCATTTCATTTACTACAACAACAACAACTACAAACAGCCTTATCCCAACTATTTGGGGTCGGCTACATGAATCCTGTTCCGCCATTCCGCTCTGTTTAAATCATTTCATTTACTATGAATAAATTATATTATCTGATTTAGATTAATTGAAAACTTGTGTTTCTTACCATGTGTAGATGCATGTTGCAAACGAAGAAGTTACAACAAATGTAGATGAACATTGTCAATCTCAGCCAGAAAAATGTAAGATGGGGTAGTAAAAGAGAGGTCTCTCTTATGGCAACACTACACTGAATTGCCACCTCGACCAAATGAAAGTCTAACTTGCAAATGTAATTATTGTGGTCAAATTTTTTCATGTCCAGGCACAGGCGGTACCAAACACCTTATCCGTCACATAGATGGTGGGTGTTGATCATGTTGATGATGGTTTGGACCACCTTTTTGATGAATATAAAACTTCATATCAAGCCTCTTATCAAAGTGGAGAAAGTTTAAATCTGAGCCAAGATATAAAGCCAACAACCGATTGCAGTGATAAGAAGAAAACAATTTTATTGGAAGAGTTTTCTAAATTTACTGAGGAAGAAGAATCTATGCAGAATATGTCAGAATCGGATATGTACTTAGAGGAAAAGCTTCTTCCATGCAAATTTGATGGCAATGAAGAGAAATTCAAAATCTTAGATTGGTGGAAGGCTAATTCCTTGAAGTTTTGTATACTCTCTAGGATGTCATATGATATTTTAGCGACTCCTGTATCCACATTACCTCAGAGAGTTTTTAGTATTGATGGTAGGGTTCTTGACCAGTATCACAGTTCATTACTTTTGATCACTGTGGAAGCATTAATTTGTACCCAAGATTGGTTACGAGTTGTTACAAAGAACCACAAGGAGGAGATGATCCTATTGATATTTCATGTACATAAATTTTATTTGTTCAATAATCTTCTTTAGTCATTACTATTTAATGCATTACTAATTTTTGTGGTTGGTTATTTTTAAGGTATAAACATTACAGAGAGCTATCTATTGCCTAGATCTAGTAGCTCCAATTCTTAAATCTCAAGTTTTTCATGCTCAAGGTAGTTATATTTTTAGTAAGTTATCTTAAATTATTTTATTTTATTTTATTTTGTAGTTTAGTGATACATCTAACTATTAAATCTTTTAATTTGAATATTAATACAATTGTATGGTTGAATTAATGTTTCAGGGGCATTTGTTATCGTTTCAATTTGGGTGCTATATGGTTGGTAAAGACTTGTTATTGGTGGACCCATTGTATATAACTTATTGCATTTTTTCCCTTTTGGTACTCTTTCTGGTAAACTTAGTTTTTGAATGGTGGTATATAGTGTTGACCATTTTCGTTATCTTGGTTCAATCATGCACAAAGAGGGAGATATTGTAGATGATGTTGCTCATAGAATTAGAGGGAGATGATTGAAGTGGAGGGGTGCTTTTGGAGTGTTGTATGATAAATGAATACCACTAATTATTAGACAACTATAAGACCAACTATGCTTTATGGAGTAGAATATTGGGCAGCCAACAAACAACACGTACATAAAATGAGTGTGGTTGAAATGAGGATGTTGAGATGGATGATTGACAAGACTAGAAAGGATAATATTAGGAATGAAACCATTCGTGGGAGGTTAGGTGTAGATCATCAATATGTGATAAAATGAGGGAAAGTCGATTGAGATGGTTTGGTCATGTGCAACGAAGACCAATGATTGCGCCAGTGAGGAAGAGTGAGATGATGCGAGTTGAATGTGCTGAAAGGATTGGAGGAATGCCAAAATTGACTTGGGTTGAAATAGTAAGAAGGGACATGATAGCTTGTAATTTAACAGCATTTATCACCCTAAATAGAGTGGAATGGCATAACAAGATTTGTGTAGCCAACCTCAAATAGTTGGGATAAGGATTTTTGTTGTTGTTAGTGGTGGTGGTGATCTGTGGTGGTGAATTTATTTTTTGGTTTTGGTATGTGGTGGTGATTTGGCTACTGGTCCATGCTTAAAGGTGGTCTCACAATTGACTTCTCTGGGGCAGCTGAACTCTATTTTGAGGTGCTTCAAGTTTTAATTTGTTTCCCATTTTCCTAAAAGCTCATTCATTAAGGATGATGGATTGATGCTTCCCTAGTCATTCAGCTTAAATTGTGTTTTTGTTTGATTAACTAACTTTAATCTGATTTGGACACATAGATGGACATGTCGCTATGAAGCTCACTTATGGGATAAGGGATCTTGGAATACAACACAAAAGAAAAAGGGGAAACAATTTATGGACAGGTCGCTACTTAGTAAAGTCATCTTCATTTATTTTATTTTTGTAGTGTAGTGATACATCTTACTATTGATTCTTTTACTTTGAATGTTAATACATTGGTTGATTTAATGTTTCAAGGGGTATTGATCATAAAAAGTTTGGAGGCTATAATACTAATGTTGGCGATGTTGGTTGGTAAAGAATTGATTATAGTGGACCCATGCTGAATGGTTACTACTCATTGTGGAGAACTTAGTTTTTATTTCCTTTTTTTCTAATGACTTTTTGTAGTGAACTTTGTTGAATGTTGTTAACTTTATCTTAGTGCCACCAATTTTGTGGTGAAGTTGTGTTTTTTTCTCTAATTTATGTGGTGGACTTATATTTTGAATGATGGTAGTATGTGGTAGTGACTATTTACAAATCATATATATTTACTTATATTTGTTTTCAATAGATTCTTCCTCGATACAGATTTACAAGGTTGTGCATTTATATAAAACTAATGTCTAACTAGTTAATATTGTGCTACATATGGAGATTCAAAAGTTGTATTGTTGAGTGAATTTCAGTGCTTTGTAATTTACGTATCTGATTGAGGAGTTTGGTAAGTTACCAGGGTTCTAAGTTCTATGGAAAAATGGCCCTTAAATAACCCTTCATCTCAGATATGAACAAAAACTTGTTATTCTTTTTGCTTTTTAAATGGCAACATTTAAAAAGCTACCATTTAAATAGCATCCTGAGAGTGGTTTCTGTACTTTAGGTGATGGGGCAAAGATGACGCATCTTTGGCATGCAAAGTGGTTTACCATGATCAAACAATGGGGGTTTCATCTTCCTTTAGGTTGCAAGGAAGGTATTGTCTGCACATCTTTTCTGTAGTCTGAAAAAGATTGATGCTTGATTTGGATTTTCAGTAGTTCTTCAAGTTGTTGGGTTGAAATTCATGTAGTAGCAGCATGTGCAATAGACCTGTGAATGTAGATAAAAATTGTTTTTTTCGTTCTTGATATTTCTTTTAACTCCGCCAATGTTTGTATCTTTAGACATTGCCAGTCTCAAGCCTAAATAAAGGAGGAGGGTTGACGTCTAGTTGAGAACCGACTTTAAAACCCACTCAAACCATTTAACATGAATCCTAAAAATACATTATTTTGATATAATACTAGGGCGTACCCTTTAAGCGACGTGCCTCATTCCTCGAATGTGACAAAAAATTGGGAAGGGGTGCCTCATTCCTTACATGTGGTGAAAAATTAGCAAGAGGCGTTGCATCGACGCCTGGATGCAATGATAAATATGCAATAGTTCCCACACCATGGACGAGTGTGAGTAAAGAAGTTAATCCAAGAGAGTAGGATTCGTTTAGTAACTTGGAACATAGGGACCTTAACAGATAAGAGTATAGAGTTAGTGGACACTATGAAAAGAAGGAGAGTTAATATTACTTGTCTACAAGAGACTAAATGGAAAGGAAAAAAGGCTAAAGATATTGATGGTTTTAAACTTTGGTACACAGGAGAA
>JAOXJP010271053.1:0-20170 GCA_025762735.1 Platanus orientalis | reverse complement strand
GGTTTATAAGATACACTACAGTTTGAATGGCTTCAGACCAAAAAGTCCTTGGCACATTCATGGTAAACATGAGGGCATGGGCAATATCTAAGAGATGTCGGTTTTTTCATTCTGTCCCTCCATTTTGTTCTGGTGTTCCCGAGCATATGGTCTGGTGAACAATACCAACTGTATCAAGGAAGGATGTCAAGTCATGGGATATATACTCACCACCATTGTTGGACTGCAAAACTTGAATTTAAGTACTGTATTGAGTGCAAACCATAGAATAAAAGGATTTGAATGCAAGAGTCACATCACTTTTATGCTTAAGCAAACAGAGCCAAGTGGCCCTGGAACAAAAAATTCCACAAAGGTAACAAAGTACTTGAAACGAGATAAAGATGTAGTTGGAGAGGGACCCCAAACATCAGAATGCATAATAGAAAAATGAACTCTTTTTATTAATACTAATGGGGTAAAGTGATCTACAATGTTTAGCCAACTGACAAGGTTCACAAAGACTACTGGACTAAAGAAAGTAGTTGTGATGGAACATTTTCCTTAGTACATGGAAAGACAAATGACCAAGTCGACGATGCCATAAAGATAACTAATCTGACGATGTAGAAGAACCATTCCCCTTTATTGTAGAAGTAGTTACTGATAAAGAAGAGTCTAGAATATAAAGACCATCATTCTCATGCCCTAAACCAATTGTTCTCTTTGTTGCCATGTTCTGAAACACACAATGGGAAGGAAAAAATGTAACACAACAGGTAAGAGTTTTGGTGAGGTGACTAATGGAAAACAAATTCAATGGAAAGTTAGGAACATGAAGAACCAAGGAGAGGCATAAGTCAAATGTAGCAGAAATATCACCCTGACCAACAATATAAGATAAGGATCTGTCTGTAATACGAACCTTGTCTTTCTTAGAACAAACTTGATAAGAGGTGAACAATGAGGACATACCAATTATATGATGAGATGCTCCTGAGTCAATGATCCTGGGGCTCTGAGGAGCAGTGAATGAGGTGGAGAAACCATATGCAGTAGTACTTGATTAAGCAAATGAGGAGGTAGGTTTCGTGGAAGAATGATCAAGTTGGAAAACAAAGCGTCTGAAGGCTGCAATCTCATCATTAGAGAGGGTGTTAACATCATGAGATGCAGGAGGCGGTGCGACTGGAGGCATAATAGATAACTCTGAGGATTTAGAAGCAACTGAGTAAGCATTATGTCATTCACCAAGCCGACTACCACCACTACCAGTACCAAAACCACCATGTGAAGAAGGGCGAGATGCCAAGTCTGGTGGACGTCCATGAAGATCTCAACACTGATCTTTGGTATGTTTGAAGTGGCCACAATGCTCACATTTAAGGTGATCCCGATCATCAGACAAATGCGTAGATCTGCCACGGCCACAGCTACCATGGCCACCTCTGGCGGAGCTTGAAATAAGTGCTGATTTCTCAATCAAGGAGGTTGGATTTGAATTCATCAACCCCCACTGGCCTTCCTCACGATGAACAAAGGCATAGACTTCATTCAGAGTGAGAGGAAGGGCCATATTAATGATCTAAACCTGGATTTGATCAAAACTTGGGTTTAATTCTGCTAGGAATTCAAAGACTTGAATTTCCTCAACATGTTTATGATAGGTAGTTGCATCTCGAGCACAGGATGGACGATAAGAGGTGTAGTGTTCTAGCTCCTCCCACATCTTGCATAAAGCAGAGTAGTAAATTGCAACGGGTTGATCATCCTGTTTAAACTGTGCTATTTTTTGCTGAAGATCAAAAATCTTAGCTGTATGGCTAACCTGAGAATTTTCCTGGGACGAAGATTGCCAAATTTGATGAGCTGTGTTCAGGAATAAATAATGGTTGCTAATTTCGGGTTTCATCGACCCAAGTAACCAACCCATAACCATTGCATTTTTTGTCTTCCACTTTTGAAACTTTGGATCTTCTTTGGAAGGCTTTTCCGCTTCACCTGTCAGATAGTCTTCCTTATCCCTGCCCTGGACATGAATGATGACAGATTTTGACCATGTAAGATAATTTGTTCCATCAAATTTAATGGTTGTAATTGGTGTGTTGGAAAATTCAGGTACCACACCTCCACGTGTACCCATCTCACTTTCTGACAGGATGGATGTCTGGTTCACTTCAGACATGACGAAACTTAGGCAAGATCATAGAACACGAACAAATAAAGAACATAACTACTTTGACATAGAGAACAATCCATTTGTTGGAACAGAACACTAGGGGACACAAGTTGTAGAGATCCCTAGGAGCACAATCTGGTCTTTAGAAGCAACTTTTGTTCTCAGGGTGCCCTACTTTGAGTATTGTAGGTGGTAGAAAAAAGAGTTCCAATGGGTACCGTAGGGAGAGGAAAATTGTCGGATCTCTCTTGATCCTTCACCAAACTCAACGAGAGTTGTTGCAAAATATTTCTATGCTAAAAATGACCACTCCTTTATAGCCAATCAAAACTTGAAGCCTTCGTGTGATTAGAATCAACAAAACATAAAAAACGTAGGGTTTTCGGGTAGCAAAAAAAAACCCTTCGAAGAAAACCCTTCGAAGCACCACTCTAAAGGCTTCAATTTTTTTTTTAAATCACCATAAATCTCCATGAAGCAGGGCGACCCTAGATCTGGTCACTTTCCTCTGACAACCGGTCGCCCTGCTGACGTCAGCTGTATGGACATTGACGTTAGCAGGGGTTTGACGTCGTCTTCTTCCCTTGCTTGATTTGTTCTCTTTTCTGGTCTCGCTCTGATACCAACTTGGTTGATCTTACAAATAATATGAGAAGAAGAAGAAGAAAGAAAGCGAGGAGAGAAGAGAAGAGAAGAGAGAGAGAATGTTAACGCATGAATCGTATGAGTAGGGTATACTCATACGTTGGTATTTATACCAACATCTTTATTAATATACTGTAGTATGGGTCTACAATACCCTTATGACATAAATACCCTTACAATATACAACAAACCGTTTGAGTGTCCAAGTGAACCAAACCGAATCATGCATATGCTACCGACTATATGACATATGCTAAGTGCTACATGTCATATGCTAACCCATAAGGGTCTTCATCAAATACTAAAACCGGATGTAAATATACCCATGTTGGGTCTTTGACAAAACAAGTGTCAATATAAATAAACCATGAAGGGTTTCTGACAAATCCAAAGCATGCAACCCATATAAGGGTGTCCAACAAATCCAAAACATGTAACCCAAGTAAGGGTCTTTGACAAATCGAAAACATAACGCATGTAAGGGTCTCTGGCAAAACAAAACATGTAACCCAAATAAGGGTCTTTGATATATCCAAAACATGTAACCCATATAAGGGTCTTCGACAAATCATATCATATATCATATATTAGGCCACTAGTGCCATCTTCACCTATTAATGTGACCTAGTGATTGGGTACCTAAGGGCCATAAATGCCAACCCACATAGGGATCTCCGGGGTCATAAGACTAATGGGCATGACGACTGTCTTCACCTGTTGATGTGACGTGGTGATTGCGTATTTGAGGGTCATAAAGGCCAACCCACAAAGGGGTCTTCGAGCCCAATGAGGGGAAACCCACATTAGGGTCTCCAGCCTAGCGACAGGGTACTTGAGGGTCACAAGGATCAACCCACTTAGGGGTATCATATCAAATTCGCATGTCCAAATTCAAATGCCGAAACCATGATTATGTAAAGGAAAGTAACTATTACATAAGACAATTGAAAATATCCATATATCCTATCTTACAAAGATTCCAAAACCGAAGAGATAAATCATATGTAAGGGGCCAAATACCGATATGCAAATGAAGATACTTGACCCAATTCTAAGGACAGGTATGATGCTCATGAATGTGAAACCTTTTCGTGCCAAATACTATTCTCGATAAAATTAAGTAGTTCATATGTTTTAAAACTCATGTAGAAGTCCAAACAAGATGCTCAATGAAAATACCGAAGTAAACCTTGTTAAAGTAATATGCTCATGCCACTAAACATTTCCAATGGGTGCAAAGCCTATTGTAATACACATGGATTCTAAGATTCTGACATGAGAATCAATAGAATTAACACAATTCAACATGAAATCCAAAGGGATCTAAAAGATATGCAAATCATGGAGAACTAATCATATGACAATATATCAAATAGGTAGAGTGCAGAAAATTAGGGATTTCAAGGGAAATCAAAGGATAGATAAAGATACGACACATAGAACCTTCTAAACCATCCAATCATATGAATCCAACTCCAAAACCTTTCCAAATAGAGTAGAGATTATCTAACTCACCTAACAAGATACTAACATCATCTAACTAGCTCCATAATTCAAGAAACCATAAAAACAATGTAGAAATCTTTTCTAACATGCTCAATCATAGAGAACTAACATCTAACTCAAGGAAATCAACATTCTCAAGTAGAACAAACATGAATATACCAAAACAAAGCTCAATCTCAATAAATCTAAGAAACTAAGAAACAAAGTGTGCATAAAATACATATCCACTCACCTAAAGCATTTCCATAGAGATTGAAACCACAAAAATTTTAAATATAAGATAGAAATCATACATCTATGATCCTAAGAATGGAAAAGTGAGCATAAACTGATATCCAATCACAAAGAGTTTCTTCTTCTATAATTCCTCTTGTTGGACTTCTTTTCCTTTAAGCCTCTTCTTCAAACTCCTTTAAATCCTCATTCTCTACAATATTCAAAGCATAAACTACTAAATACTATGAAATTTCAAGCAAAACTATGTGAGAATACCGAAACCCAAGTAAATCTTTCATGAAGGGAGGCTTCTATAACTTACCTTGCCCAATTTGGGGTTGTTTTTTCCAAAATCCCCTTTTTACTTTTTTTCTTTTCATTTTTGATGTAAATGAGACCATTAGGGTTTCTTTAACATATTTATAGGGTTTTGTGTCGAGTTAGGGGGGTCTCATACTCCCCAAAATGAAAAAAAATCGATTTTGCCAAAAAACACAATTTGGGTCATTTCGGATCGATCCACAAGGATGCTTGATCGATTTGACATGTTTTGGGTTAGTTTTTTTGTAAAATTTGGTGACCTCATATTGATCCACTAAGTATCGGATAGATCCGTTTGATATCGAATCAATCTGCTTAGTATTGGATCGATCCGGGTTAGGTCGGATCCATCCGCACCCAGATTTTTCAGCACAGACACCTTGTGTGAAAACGGCCATAACTTTCTGTAGAAAAATTTAATTTGATCACCGTTTGTTTTGTTAGAAACTAGACTTCAAAACCTTTCTAATGATGTATGATTAATTAGCTAACTTATTCAGGATTGATACAGGTTTAATTTTGAAGTTACTTCAAATCTATTAGCCTATTAGCATAGACACCTTGTAGAAAAACGGTCATAACTTTCTTTAGGAAACTCTTATTCACACACCATTTGTTTTGTTGGAAAGTAAATTCTTAGATATTTCCAATGATGTATGGTTTGCCCTCAAATTATTTCGGGTTGGTACATGTTTGCCTATGAAGTTACCCCAAATACGTTCTTTTGACAATTTTAGGACTTGACAAGTTGATGGCTTATTTTGGTTTTTCCTCACTTCTAATTCGTTCCATTGGGTCCCAAAATCCACTATGGTCTACTTGAAAATGTTTAATGACAAATTTTACTTTTGATTATGTTCAGTTACATTTTTACCCTTTATGAGTGTTACAGGGATTACAAGGGGTCTCATGTTTATTGATGTGAAGATCAATGGGAAGACCACCTGAGCCATGATTGACCCGAGAGTGACCCATAACTTTGTCGTTGAGTCGAATCAAGATGACTAGGCTTGAAGTTAGAGAAAGACACAAGCCACATCAAGGCTGTCAACTTGGTAGCCTGCTCAGTGCATGGCACAGGCAAATCAGTTACCATTAAGTTGGGGGCATGGACAGGGAAGACCAATAAAATGGTCATTTCAATGGATGACTTTCAAGTAATATTTGGGGATAGAGTTTCTGCAAGACAACAAGGTGGTGCCTATGCCTTACCTGGAGTCACTTTGCATGTTTGTAGAGACTTCATGCATGATCCATGTTGTTTCTAAGAGAGATGGTGAGAAGTTGATCTCAGCCCTACAGTTGAACAAGGGTTCGAGGAAGGGGGAGATGACTTATTTGACGACACTGAAGGTAGAGACCAAGGAGCCGGCCTATGACCCTATGCCTGATGCTATGTGCAAGGTCTTAGATGAGTTCAATGACATGATGCCCAAGGAACTCCCAATGAATTTACCCTCACGACGAGCCATTGACCACCAAATAGAGATCAACCTTGGGGCGAAGCCATTTGCCAAGGCCTCTTACTGAATGGCTCTCCTGGAGCTAGCTGAACTTCAGAAACAGTTAGATGGGTTACTAGAAGCGGGCTTCGTGCAACCCTCCAAGGCACCTTATGGGGCACATGTGCTTTTCTAGAAGAAGCATGATAGGAGCCTTAGATTGTGTGTAGATTATAAGGCTTTAAACAAGGTGACAGTGAGAAACACCTACCTTATCCCATTGATTGTAGACTTGTTTGACTAGCTTGGGGCGGCCTAAGTACTTCTTAAAGTTGGACTTAAGGTCAGGATACTATTAAGTATCGCGGAAGGTGATGAGCTAAAGACCACCTGTGTCACGAGATATGGCATGTTTGAGTTCCTTGTCATGCCGTTTGGGCTGACAAATGCCCCAACCACATTTTGCACTTTGATGGATGATAATTTTCATGACTGCCTTGATAAATTTGTGGTTATGTACCTAGATGACATTGTTGTTTACAGTTCTACCTTAAAGGAGCATGTGGAGCACCTCCGTACTGTCTTCAGCCTGTTAGAAAGAACTATTTATGTGTAAAGAAGGAAAAATATTCATTTGCACAGGAAAACATTGGGTTCTTAGGCCATGTTTGCAAGGGATAGGTGAAAATGGACATGGAGAAGGTCATGACTATCCAAGATTGAAGTCGCCAACCAGTGTGGGTGAGTTGCGATCATTCTTGGGACTAGCCAACTACTACCGCCGCTTCATCACAGGGTACTCATGGAAGGTTGCACCACTTCCTGATTTATTGAAGAAAGACCAACCTTGGGCATGGTCAGACACTTGCCACCAAACATTCAAAGAGTTGAAGCTTACTGTGGCCTCCAACCCAGTATTAGCATTTCCTAACTTAACTAAGCCTTTTGAAGTGCAAACTGATGCTTTTGATTTTGCTCTTGGAGGTATTTTGAGAGCAGGAAGTTGTCTAAGACAGAGGCGCTACATGGCCCAAGAGAAGCTGTTAGCTGTGGTGCATTGCCTTCGAGTATGGAGACATTACTTGCTTGGTTCCAGGTTCGTTGTGAAGACAGACAATTCTGCAGTGTCCCACATCATGACTCAGAAAAAGCTAACCTTTAAGCAAGCTCGTTGGCAAGAGTTCCTATTAGAGTTTGACTTGGCACTAGAGTATAAGCCAGGATGAACCAACAACATTATAGATGCCCTGAACTGCAAAGTTAAACTCTCGGCATTGACATAAGGACAATAAAGTGCTTCCTAGCTGAAGAGCACCTTGCTTGACCGAGTTCAGGAGGGACTTAAGATGGATCCCCAAGCCAAAGTGTTATGGCCTCTAGTCGAGAGTGGCAAAACTCGAAGATTTTGGACGAAGGACAGACTCCTCTACACCAAAGGGGGATCGATTGTAAGTTCCGCAGTCTGCAAGCTAAGGAAAAAATTGATATGTGAGTGTCACGACACTCTATGGGTAGACAATTAGGGAGGATGCCGAACCTTCACATTACTAGAGCGGGGATACTTCTGGCCACACATGCGGGACGACGTGATGAAATATGTCAAGACGTGCCTCGTATGCCAACGGGACAAGGTCGAGAGAGAAAAACCCTTTGGGTTGCTTAAGCCGTTGCCAGTGCCTCAAAAGCGATGAGAGAGTGTCTCCATGGATTTCATCTTGTCTTTACCAAAAGTGGGGGAGTATGAGACGATTTTGGTGGTAGTGGATAGATTCTCAAAGTATGCCACCTTCATCTTAGCCCCAATCCATTGCTCGACGGAAGAGACAACCTACTTGTTTGTGAAGAATGTGGTGTAGTATTGGGAGTGCCCCAGAACATTGTCAGTACTTGAGATCTAAGATTCATAGGGTGGTTTTGGACTGAGTTGTTCAAGCTCCTTAGGACACAGCTAAACTTCTCAACAAGTGGCCATTCTCAGACCGATGGCCAGACCGAGCATATGAATGCCTTATTGGAGGAATACCTTTGATATTTTGTAAGTGCCAACCAAAAGAATTGGATGAATTTACTGGACATCGCTCAATTTTGCTTCAACCTACAACAAAGCTCTTCCACCAACAAGAGCCCATTTGAATTTGTGACAAGACAACAACCACTCATGCCACACACCGCCGTAGCCAGTTACCAAGGAAGCAACCCCAAAGCCTACCACTTCACTAAAGATTGACACAAGAATGTAGAGATTTCCTGAGCCTATCTGGAGGAATCCTCACGGAGAATGAAAAAATGGGCCGATCATAAGTGGAAGCTTGACAAGTTCAAAGTTGGAGACTCAGTGCTCGTGAAGTTGAGCCAAAAAGCTTAAGTACCTTTGTTGTGTTCATGAGAGACTAGTTTGCAAGTACGAAGGACCATTTCCAATCATTGTACGAGTGGACAAAGTCTAGCTACTAGCTTGGCTTAAGCTTCATCCGATCCTCCATGCTAGTCTTCTAAAGCCTTACCATGCAGACAAGGAAGATCTAGAACAAAGAAACCCCACACGACCCACAACCTCTGTTACTACAACGCCTTCAAGAAAAGTTGATCGCATTGTAGTTGAGCGTTGAATGCAAGTCCTCTCAGGCAAGCTGACCCATATAGAGTACTTAGTGAAATGGAAGGGCTTGTTAGATACCAAAGCAAGCTGGGAACCTGCAAGTGCCTTCACTGATCAGATTGAAGCCTATCTTGAAGAGAAGTTGACGAGGCCGTTAGCCAACTAAGTGGGGGAGAATGTCATGGCCATTTTGTTCAGTTTTTTTCGCATGACCATGGCCAGTGACACTTAGCATTTTGGGAGGGTTTTCATTTTTGTAACCCTGATGGCATTTTGGGGATCTCACGCCTCAATGGCATTATTGTAATTTTTCCAATATGATTTTCTAGGGGCGTGGATGTTCCTTTCTGGAAATCTACAAGGCTTAACATTCACCATGTAGGGGAGTAACAGGTTCTCAAGGAGTGTAGCTTCTGAGCCTTGCCCCTACGGTTGACATGGCTTGGTGCTACTACATTGTGCCTGGTGATCCCCTTTAGCTCTAGGTTGTAATGCTTTTCTGTTGATGTCAATGCAATAGCTCATTTTTCATTTCTTGTTATGTGTGTGCTTGGCTTGCTTATTGTAGCTTGGTGTGGTTTGCTTAAATAGGCTGACTTGTGTCGTGGGGCGCGAGATAGTGCCGCATGGAAGTGTTGAAGTAGGACTGTCCATGACAATACGATCTGGTAGGGTGACAGGAGCCAAATCTTCTACCATTTAAAAGATTATGAATAATAGGTAATTATGATCATTATCCTACAATTTTTGAGGCCAACAAGTATGTTTTTGGGAATTAAAAAATCCTTGATTTGGAAGAACTGATTGTACAGATCCATTGGGGATTTCTCAGTGGAGTAAACTGGCATTGGTTGGTGCAATTTACAATTTGTGACTCATCAAAAATGGTTTGACACAATTTGGTTGTGTGGAGGGAGTTATGATTTTTTTCCTCCTAATATTAACTCCTGACTCTACTGTTTCCCATTTTTGGCTTGTTTTTGGTGAATAAAAAAACAGGATTTTTGAAGTCTCATCCAGATCCTGTTCTCAGCTCATTGACTCCATCATATTTGAGGTTGCTTCATGGGCTGTTGTATCAAAGGAATTCGTTGGCATTTCCAGTAATGATTTTACGAGGGATTGGTATTCCTGTATTTTTTTTGCGCTGCTTAGTGTCTAATCATTTGTAATTTCCTCCTTGCTTTTGACCATCTCAGTCATTGTACTTTATGCTTCTCTCTTTTTCTTGTGCTTAATAAATTGTCATTCATAAAAAAAAGAATGGAAGCTGTGTGTGTCAAAGCTATGCACACACACACTTGATAAAGTGGCCAAATGGAGCGTGGGCCACCATGAGGTTTTTGAGGCAGACCATTTTCTGGATCTATAATGTAGTTTTTGTATTGTTGGTTTGTTGTTCTTATTTTAGTTTTTATGTTTTGGTCCTTTCGACAACTATCTTGATTGTCTTGTATCCTGGCTCTTTCTCTTTCTGTTTTTAATATATTCTCTTGTTGTGTGTCAAAAAAAAGTTATGCACTATTTTGTGGGTCCCCTTGGTGCTGTGTTGTTTCTGTTGGTGGTTCTATGTGTTGATGGTGGTCTGTTTGGAGTGTTATTGAAGTCGTTTAGGTTGTGCAACCCTATAGTTAGGTGGTGCGTCTTGGTTTCTCGTCACGGACAGTGTGGTCCTCTTGTTTGTGGATACTTTTATCTGTAGATATCAATTACAACCCTCTTATATCAGATCGTAGTGCTTGGAGACAACCATCAATTACTTCCCTATATTTGACGTTACTCAATCATCTGAAGTGTCATAAACTCCAATCATTATCAACATAATGGGGACTCCTATGGATAATCCAAATCTTTAGAGAATGGCAGTAATGCTTGACGGCACTTTTTATTTAGCATGTTCTCAGTTTGCTATGTTGTTCACTAGAGGAAAAGCAAAAATGGGTTACTTAACTGGACAGATCATAGCGTTAGATCCTAAAGACTCTACTTATGATAAGTGGGATGCCGAAATTCTACCATCATGTCCTGGTTATTGCATTCTTTGCAACTAGATACTGTGCGTTGCTTCCTAGGGACGCCATAGATAACTCTTGCCTATTTGTCCCCACATCCGGGTGCTGATGGGGCGTGTCGCCTAAATGGAATGCCCTATCATTAGATTGAAACAATGAATTTTCAAGATTCATGTTTAAATGGTTTGAGTAGGTTTTATGCCGGCTTTCAACCTGATGTAACCCTCCTTTATCTGGGCTTGGGACTGGCAGTATCCGAAGATACGAACACTGGTAGAGTTATGCTTAAAAAGCATATGCAAAATGATAAATTCCAAGGGAAATAAAAGGAGGTAGGGGAAGAAGAAGGGAAGAGAAGAAAGAAGAAGAGGAAGAGAATCTATTTGTTCTCTTATGTTATCCATTTAGGTTATTATCTGTTTGTCAATAATTATGTATTAAAATCCAAATGAAGGCATGCATATTTATAAAGAATTTTATAATACAAATGTATTCATTACTAAAATGAGTTATGAATATGTATTAAAGTTAGCCATCGTTCATAATGAATCTATTTGTTCCCTTAAGTTTCCACAATTCTTATAATTTTTTTTGGATAATTATGATTTCTATAATATTTTTTTCTGACATATTTCTTATTTTGGTCTGATCAACATTTCCACTGACACCGATATTATGAACCTTGGTTAGTCCATGTTTTAGAGTACAACTTATTGAAGAATTCCACCACCCTATACCTTATTTTATTTTTATCTTCCACTATCATATTCCTTATCTTTATTTTGGATATGTTATTGATACTTATACAACTAGCCATTTTGTGGTATTTTAGTGTTGTTGTCTAAGACAACTGCCTCCATTTCACTCCTTCCATAGCCAGCACCCTATCATATTCTTCCTTTTAATATTTCCCTTCCCATTACTTCATTTACTTGTCTAAAATCCACTCTTTGTCCTTCCTATCTCAAGATTTAATTTCTTATAAAATGGTATTTTTATTTTGTTTCACTCAACCAAACACCTCTTTATTGCAGATCTTTTGATGCAGTAGCCTTGAATTGGCTGGAAAGAGCCTATCCTGATGCGGACAAAGAGAAGAGGCCCTTGTATGTTCCACCCCACAAAAGAGCATGATTCAAGATGTGTATGATGTGGGGTTTATTTAGAATAATTTAGGGGCTAGGGAACTTTGTAATAAGGCCAATAGTGCCATGGGTAATTTGTTTTTTTTAGTCCAAGAGTATCTTTGTAATAAGGCATTGTTGCCAAGGGTATTTTAGTAATTTTAATAAGTCAACATTTCAAAGTGGGGTTCTTTTAGAGTGCTGGACAAAATCCTCTAGGTCTTACTTTTTGGTAGCTTTTGTTGTTAGAAAGTCAAGGTTTTAATAGTTTTAGGTTTAGGAAAGTCTCAAGTATCAAGCAGGCTAGTTAATTTAGAACTTTCTATTTTAGTTCTTGTTATTTTCTTAGTATTTTGAGCTATATAAAGGACTGTACATTTTTGTAATGGTAGACAATGAATTTATGAAATAAAATTGGTTTTCTTAGGTTTTATCCCTTCTTTCTCCCTTCCCATGGTGTAGCCATGTGGATTAGCTAGGGTTCATCCCTATGCTTATTTTTTTCTCTTCATTCTTCTAACATCTTATTCTTCTTCTCCTATCTTCTTCTAACTATTGATATTCTTCTCCTTCTATCTTCTTCTTTCCTCCCTTATTCTCCTTATTTTAATTCCCTTTATTAAGCTACTGCAACACCATATATACTAAAAGATTCAAGTTGCTGGAAATAAAAGATTCTGTAGAAGAAGTGAAGAACATAAGTTCACACTTGGTTTTTTTTTTAGGATAACTTCAATTCCAAATCGCGCTAATCAAACAAGGGTAATTTGTGCTTATTTTCTCAGGTTTTCTTCCCCATCTATCCCCTTTCTTCTTCCCTAAACTTTCCCCTTGATTCCCCTATTTTTTGCAAGTCTATTGGAAAAGATTCCACACTAGTATTGTTAGAACCACCAATAAAAAACCTTTTAAGTTTTCTGAAATTCCATGATTAGACAAATCAAAACTTGTCCAATTTTAACGAAATTTGAACCCTAGGATCCTCAAGTATGTCAGAACATATCTGGAAAATTTCGTAATTTTCTGACGCATGACCATGGGTATTTTGATAATTTCGGGATTCTGTCCAAAAATTCCAAAATTGCCCTTTGGGTTCTTTATTAACCTTTTCTTCCCCTTTTCTATTCTAAACTCTTCTAACTCTCTTTTCTTTATTCTATTCTTTAATTCTAACCAATTATGGTTACTTGGGTGTATTTAAAAATTCAAAACCTGGTTACTTGTATTCTTGCTTCCGCTACTTGATTTAGATTTTACTGAGACACTTGGCATCACCCTACACCAACTTTGGGTATCTCCTTTATTGTGCTGCATCGTATCCTCTTTGGAGGCCTAAACCCAAACCAACTGGAAAGGGGCCTGGAATCAAAAGGAAGTTTTAGGGTCATTCCTATAGGGTTTATTTTATTTTTGGGGTTGTTTCCAAAAATTTTAGGGTTAGTTTATTTGGATTATTCTAATTTTAGGGCTATTTCCAGAAGAAAGGCAACATGAATTACTTAGGCCTAATGTAATAAGGCATTTGCCAGGGTCGTAGGGGTAATTAGGGGATTCTATTTAAGGATTGTTTGGGTGTTAAAAGGTCTGGTCAACAGCCTTAGAGTAGGAGTCCTATTGGTGTCAGGAAATTTATGAAGTCAAGTATAAATAGAATGGAATATTTGGGTGTAATCAATTTTTATTTTTTATATTGAGTAAAGTTTTGTGATTTGGAGTCCACGACTTGGACAGTTATCTCCTTTTCCTTTCTCTCTGTATTCTCTCTCCTTCCCCACAAGCTCTTCTTCTTCTCCATTCTTCTCTATTGCTTTCCTCTTTAATTTTTCAATCTTGCTTATTAATTCTTGCCGTAATCTTTAGTATTACTTGTTGTTTACCTGATTTCTCTAATAAAGAACACCAAGAATCTAATAGATTCTTGAAGCCCTATTCTGTAAATAGACCAAAAACCTCTCTTTTCTTACTGTTTTCAGTCAAGAACCCATCCCCAAGTAAAACCCTGACCTGCGGCTGCCTTATGATGTAGCACAACCTCTGAAATATAGGTAATAACCAGTAAGAATGTAAGAGGGGAGATACCTGGTACTGTTTATCAACAAGAGGTAGTTTCTTGTAGGAGTAAACTCAGCCATTGGTCTCTAGCACCCTCTTGGGTATTTTAGCAAACACTTAGGATGCGAAATTTTGTGCACAACCTCTTTCTCATGTAAATATATAAATCTTCAGCATCATATAGTCAAGAGAAAACACTTCGAACGTATAACCAACAGACTACCAACTGTTGTTTGATATTCCGGATGGAAGTTGTTGAAGAGACTTCAACAGAAACCAAAAACCCATGACCATAAACCTGGTGCAGGCATAGGGTTCGTGTTTTCTTCTAATTTCAATACTCCAGTCTTCAAGAAAAGTCTTCTCAGAGCAACCAAATGAAATATTACAATTAAGGGTGATTTCCAAGGCTGAAACTCAAGTAAATATGAGTTGGAAAATTTTCTGGCAGCAATTAATATGGTTTTAAGTATAAAACTCAAAGCTTGTATGGAATTTTGCTTCAGCTGATGGTATAGGATGTATGGAAATAAGGTTGGTGATGGTGGAAATCAAAGGGAATGAAAGAATGGATGGATGGCCAACTGGTGTAGGATGGTTTATGGACTGAAGATAATAAAAATGAAAATGGTTAATAGCTTAAGTAGAAGAATGGGGACTGTGAGACAGCAAGAAGGTAGGTAATCACATTAGAATATTAAAAAAGAAGAAGAAGAAGATGATGGGAAGTTGATAGAGATAAAGAGGGATAAATACCTTGAAGGAAAATCACCAATCCTTTACTTGAGAAATCACCAACTTAAGTTTCAAGTTAGCAAACTTAAAGAAAAACACCTTCAGCCATTTGAAGAAGAGGAGAGCAATTTTGCTTCAAAATTTTATTCAAATATTCATTAAAAATTCATTACAAAATATATAGACTGTTTTATAACTCGAAAACCCCTCCTAATTTAATTCTAGCCATCAAACACAAAGATATTCTCTCTCTTAAATTGTGTGGAAGAGATTTCTCCATGCAAAAACCCTATTTTGAAGTTAGTTACAACTTTGTCCTATATAAAAAACTAAAATTTCCATTACGTCCCCAACTACCCCATACTCAAAAAAGTGGCTATAAACTCTAATAAAAAGTTATAAAATTTAAAATAAACTGAAATAAAATGGCAAATAAGGTCTAGCAACATCTCCTCCATACAAATACACACATGTGGCCTCATAATCAAGGGAAAGTGGGCCTACATGCCTCCAAAATAGTAAGTTCCAAAAACTCCAAATTTGCTCCAAATCGAAACAAATCTCTTCTTGCCACAGACTTTGTAGACTTCCAAATTCTTCACAAGTAGACCCCATTAACTCCATGCGCTGCTCACACCTAGGATTCCATGTCCTCATCACCTTATCATCCCTTTCCCTGCTGTCCCTTGAAAGAAAACTCAAACCCATCATCAATATACCCTGCGGCACCTCTAGAATCTTCTGTTCTTGCTGATTTCTAAAGAGTAGGCCAAGAAACCTTTTTTGCGGCAGATTAACTCTTGCTGCGTGAAAGCCTCAGAATCAGCCTCTGTTGTGATCTGATTTCAATCCAACACAACCACTGTTATAGCCATTTTTCTCCTTGAAATCAGCAGCCTGTATAACCTCATGAAATCCTAGTTACAGTCCCAGAATTTCAGCCTTTCGGTCTGTTTTGTGACCCTGATCAGACCTATCATACCTTGCTGAATTTTCAGTACCCACCCTTTCCTTTAGCCTACTTGACAGTTTCATAGGTTCTTAAATCTTAACCAAGGACTAAAATTTTAGCTCCTATTTAATTGTGTTTCATATCATTAAAGAAGCTATCTTGGTGATCTTTATGTGGCCTTGTTTCTTGAATTATTTCAAGTCTTTCATAAGTTCTTGTTAGGGCCTCCTTGATGCAGATAACACAAAGTGACTTATGTATGTGCCACCCTACAAGAGGGCCAGATTCATGTTAGCATGTTATATGGGGCTGATAAAGGTCACATTTTATGTTTATAGGTAACAAGGCCAGTAATGCCAAGGTTTTGTTGGAGTTTTTTTAGAGAGTAATCACTTCACATACTTTTTGCCTAAGTTTTCTAAGGTAAAAACTTTTCCTTTTGGCTTGATTTTGGTGTCATTAGAGGGGTTATTACCTTTCTAAGGAGACCAAGATTGTGCAAATCTGAGGTGATTTGGGAAAGTTATGACCAAATTACTAAAGGGGTATTAGTGAGTGACGGGAATAATGTTTTAGAAGGTTGTGTTTTAGAAAGTCTTAAGTTTAGATTAAAATATATGAAAGTGTGGTATTTAGCAAGTTTTAAATTTTAGTATGTCTTAGGCAGCAAGTTTGAAGTTTTTAATAGTTTCTAAATTAGGAAAGTAAGTTTTTAGAAGGTCTTAAGATTTAATTATACTTGATTTCCAAGTTTAAGTGTTTTAGCAAGTTTTTAATTTTGTATTTTCTAATTTCTATAGGTTGTAATTCTATTTAAAGGCACCCATCCTTATGAATTAAATTGTTGAATATTGATTAAACAAAGTGTGTTATTGGATGGCTTCCCAAGGCAACCTCTCTCCCCTCTAAAAGTGATACCACTCTAGGCTTCCATCTCTCTCCGTCGTGGGTTGTAGTACACTAGGTGCATTCATGAGTCCCCTCACCCTCCTTTACTCCTCTCTATTATTTCATCATCATCTTCTTTTGCTATCCTCTATATCTCTCTCTATAGTTGTTGCCAAAATACTCTCCATTATTGAAGAGAGCGCTACTGGATTTTATAGAAGTTGCTAGACTACATTATTCAGGTATTCATTGCCGAATTTTCTGGGCACATTAATAGCTGAAATTGCACCCTTCAAGAATCCTTATTTTTCTAATTCCTTTTAATGGTTTGATCCTCACTTGATTCCCTACAAAAACCCTCACTTTCCTCTTTGATTCCCCTCTTTCGTCTATCGTAATTTCAAAAGATTCCCTGTTGTTCTTAAGCAACCTCCATTAAAGAATCTTGAGTTATCTGAAATTCTTTGATTTGACAAATTAAATTTTATTGGAATGACCTGAAATTTGAGCTGGAGAACTCTTGTGCATGTTAGAAAATTTTCATAATTTTCTGATGCATGACCAGGGGTATTTTAGTATTTCCATGGGTTCTACCAAGAAATTCCGGAATTTCCCTTTTTGGGTCTCTCTCTCTTTCCTTTTTCTTTTCTATTCTAACTCTTCTATTTCTTTTTCGATATCTTATTTTTGCGTTTATAAATTTTCATGGCTACTTGTGCTCGACAACTTCAATTCTTGAGTTATTTGCTTCCACATTCTTAATTTGGGTAATTACTTGAGGTTCTTGGAATTATCCTGCTTCACTCCTTTCTTGACAGCCCTACATCACCTTTAACTTCTCTCTTTTAGCATTTTCATCTTGATTCAGAACTTCTTATCTGGTCTTTCTTCCACATTGAAAGACTGCCACTAACCTTCCACCAGTTCATGGAAGCCACGTATTTTGGAATTTGAAAGGTTTTGGTCTTGAACCTGTCGTGCTACTCTTTTGCATGATTGGAAGATGATCTGATACAGTTTTGGGAAGAGTCTTGACCAAAGATGGAGAAAATGACTTCTTCCAGTTTAGAGATAAAAAACGATCTAATTTGCTAAAGCTTGGCCTGTCTTGCAAATTAGACCATGTATATGTTGCTGCACTGATAGGTATAATCTGGAGGTCCTTCTGGTCCACAAAATCATAAAAAAAGAAGAAGAAGAAGAAAATAACCATCCCCCTTGTTCTTATCTTTCTACTCCTTTTATGTGAAAATCTTACTTTGTTGGTCATGAATAACAATTCTAGAAAACAGTAGAATGCAGATGATTCTCTTTTCGTTGAAGCAGAAGATAAATATATATAATCACTACCATAACCTTGAGGATTCAGTTAATTTGCTAATAATTAAGTCCATATCTAAAGCTTTAAAATTTCGATTTTTCATAAAAGCACATAACTATGAATATGTCCATGAAGACTCTATAGTTCACAGCTGAGACACTTTAAACTCTTGAAATTTTGTGAATGTCAATTCTAGCAATCCAGTGGAGTGCAGATAGTTCTCTTTTAGCTGACATAGAAGATCAATATGTATGAGCACAGTTACATAGTGATTATAATTTCACTTAGTTTGTTAATAGTTATATCTGCCTATTTAAATCTTTGACATTCCAATGCATAAAGTGACTAATTATACCATGAACAGGTACGTGAAAACTGTACCACTTGCAGCTGAGTTGTTTGATGTGAGAAGAAATCAAAAGCTTGAAATGGTAGAGGCATTAAAAGTCGAGAGAGCGAGATTCCGGTTTGAAGTAGAGATTGGTAAATCTCCTCCTCTTTCTGATGAGGAGATTTGGTTGGAGTTGCGGCACAAAGCGTAAGATGAGATTGTTTGATGTTGCCTTAGCATTTTTTTGCTATTGCTTGTGTTATTTTCCTTCTTTTTCGTCTTCTTTTTTTTTTTTTTTTTTGGGCGTTTATTCTTTTAAAGCTGAGTGCAGTTAGGAATAGAGTTCCCTGTATAGGATTTTTTTTTAACCTACACCACTGTTTGCCAAGGAATTCATGATATTGTTTGTTCCTGTTAGCATATGCCAAAGAATAATAGCCCAACCTATAAGGGGCTCTCTAATTTGACCAAACATATTGGCTAACCTAGCCTCCACACCTTGGGCCATCTGATAATGTTGAAAGATTCACCTTTCTGCGCTAATGGACTAGAAAATTTGTCTTGAGGAATCTTGGTGACTTTGTAGAAGAGATTTTGCCTCTTTTTTTTTTTGGGTGGATAAATAATGACTTTATTAAGAAAATAAAGCAGGAGAGAGGGCCTGAAGGCATCAATCCGGGATAACCAACATTACATTAGAGGCATAAATGACATCCAAATCCACCCTCCATTTAGCACCTTTGTCAGCTAAGGAATTTTGTGATCTCAGCACATGGACTAGGGAAATATTCAAAGAGGCAACTAGCTCCCTAATCTCAAGGATAAAATCTGAGTATTTCTACCTTTGAGTCAGCTTCAACACAAACATGGGAAACTCTAATCTTTCTTAATTCATTAAGCTCCATAAGCAATCCCATCACCTCTGCTCTAGTAGAGTCACCTCGGCCTAGAGGACCGGTAGTAACACGAATGAGGAGCCCTTGACAGTTGACAGTCTCGATGCACGCAACCAAACCCACTCGGCCCGGATTTCCCATTGAAGACCCATCAAAATTAAGCTTAAGAAAACCGGGGGAGGGGGTTGCTAATCTAAAAGAGAGATACCGGTCACAGGGGCATTTAGAGAAATGGTGGTTACCTAGTCTTTCACAAACCCTGACAAAGAAAGCCCCTCAAACTCCATAGTGACGAACAACCAACTTCCAACTTCCTGAATGATGAGTTAATAACCTCATTACAACTTTTGTGGCTCCCCTAAAAAATACGTAAGTTTCTCTCTTCAAATGTCCCAGACAATCGCATGAATTAGGCACGCCCAAAAGGATCTACCCCAAAGTCCCAAGTATTCCAATGAACAAAAGGATTCCTAATCTCATTTGGCATCACCTAAGAATAATTGAGAATAGAGAGGTAATCCCAAATTGCTCTCGCGAAAGAACAATGAAGAAATGAGTGGCCTCCGATCTCACCATCTTTTTCACAAAGCACACACCAATTTGGAGGGAATTGCACGAAAGGCCTTATCCTTATAACAGGTCCATGGTATTAATGCGATTTAAGGCTATAGGCCATGCAAAAACTTTAACCTAAGGACGAATGGGAGGTTTTCAAATCTTTTTAAAAGGGAAGGATATAAAGTTATGATTTAGATTAGTTAAGGACAAGAAGGATTTGGAGGAAATTTTTTCGGAAGATTCCAAAATCTATACTCTCTAGTCAGGAAAGGAATTAGAAAGATACACTTCATTAAGGAGAGACATTAGGTTACCCAGCAGATCCACCTCCCAATTTCAACAACAACAACAACAACAACAAACAGCCTTATCCCAACTATTTGGGGTCGGCTACATGAATCCTGTTATGCCATT
>JAOXJP010271042.1:0-10391 GCA_025762735.1 Platanus orientalis | reverse complement strand
CATTTGAAGGGGATGACTAATGAGGAAATCACCTCCCATACTTTTTCCCTTAGTGTGGGTGAGATTCCTTTGTCAGATATTTTGTTGTCCCTTTTACATAATATTTTTCTTAACTGTAGTTGGTATTTTAGGCTTCCAGTGTTGCTACCGAGCTGACTCGGCACTTTTGTCTCCAAAGCATCGAAATCATTAGGCTGCAAGGAGAGAACACCAGCCTCTGGAGGAGGATTGATGACTCTCGCAAAAAATTCGGGCTGAAGGGCTCATTTTCATGAGTTGCTCTATGAGGCTGATTGAGACTCTAGAGAGGGAGAGAGATAAGATGATAAACGAGGTTGCCTAGCTATGGAGGAGGCAAAGGAGGATTGAGGAGGGGTAAGATGGCGCTGAAGATGGTCATTTTGATGTTGCCTCAACTACTTGAGTGTCTTTTTTTTTTTTTTGTAAAGATCCTTTTTTTCTTCCTTTGATCCTTTCCCCATTACATCTTCTCTTTTCTTCTTTTCCTAAATGTAAAAGTAATTTCTTTTTCTTTTCTTTGGTCTTTGACCGGTCTCAATATCTCTTCTTTTACTTACCTGCTGGACTTCTTTTCCTTTTCCATGGGAAGAAAGGGCATATATCCCTTATTAAGGCATCTTTGATTAGTGCTAAAGCCTTATTGCAGATGTAGAGTTAGTCTTATTTGACGCTTTCCAACTGGCTGTGTATTCAATGTTGAGACTTGTGAGAAATTAGTTATCTTTTTATTTAATTTGTATCTTCTGTTAAGTTTGAATGAAATAATATTTTGGATTCAATTGTGCCCTTGTACAAGATTGTGCTCTCTCTCTCTCTCTCTCTCTCTCTCTTCTTTTTTTTTTTTGCTTCTCCTGGTAAAGCTAATAGCAGACTAATCATAGGGTTTTTGATATACATAATTCAAAAGATATTTGGTGCCTAGCTAGTAGGTCTTAGGTGGCTTAAAGCTAGATGGTGTCTAATTGGTAGGGTTTAGTTGGCTTGGAGTCAGATTGTGCCTAATTGGTAGGGCTTTTGTTGGCTCCAGGCTAGATTGCACCTAACTGGTAGGGCTTCATTGGGTCAGAGCCAGATTGTGCCTAACTGGTAGGGCTTTGTTGGCTTAGGGCTATATTGTGCTTAATTGGTAGGGCTTTGTTGGCTCAGGACTAGATTGTGCCTAACTAGTTGGGCTTTGTTGCTGCACTTAACAAAGTGAAATTGGTCCTAATCTGAGAGGGTTACTCTTAAAATTAGGTATGCCTAGCTATTCCATTCTAGGACTTTTTCTTTAACTAGGCTAGATCTTGTTAACCTAACTAAGAAGGACCTCTTGGGCTGTTTTTAGAGATAGACATGCTTAGCTGTTGGATTCTAGGACTTTTGCTCCAACCAGACTAGAGCCTGTTAATCTAACCTGGGTTGGTTTTAGGGCATTATACCTTAAATATAATCTTTCACTAGAAAAGATAAAACTATAGAGAGAGGAAAGTAGCACTTTATTTATGATACTTTCTTAAGTGCATTGCATTCCATGGCCTAAGGAGGTTTCTTCCATCCATTGCTTGAAGCCTGTATGCTCATAAATCTTCTTTTCTTTAGATTAGGTAGGGCCCTTCCCAATTTGGGCCCATTTTTCCTTGGCCTAGTGTTTTGGTGCTCTTGAAGACTCGTTTAAGGACTAGTTCTCCTTCTTTGAATTCCTTAACCTTTTGATTTTAGTATTTTTTGAGCTTCTAGTGATAGGCTGCAATCTATACTTAGGCTCTTTCCCTTTCTTTCTTTAGAAGATCCGGGCACAATGCTATTCGTTGCTCATTATCTGGTGTGGTCACCATGGTTGTTCATAGAGTTAGTTCTTGGACCTCAACTGATATGATTGCTTCCATACCTTATGCTAGAGAGAAAGGAGTTTCTCTAGTGGGCTATCTCTTAGTGGAGCGATAAGCTTATAATACTCTTGGTAGCTCTTTGGCCCATCTTCCCTTGGCTTTGTCCAAGCATTTTTTGAGGTTGTCCAAGCATATCTCATGCTTCATTTACTTCTAGTGATGAAGTAAGGCTAGCAAGTGCATTTGCATGGGCATTCTCTTCTCTCGGAAGTCACTATAGCTACATGTGTTGAAACTTCTCCAGTTTTACGTGAATTATTTTAGAGAGTAAGAAGCCATTCTAGGATCCTTTGTCTTGAATTCTCCTTCAGTTTTCTTGATCACTGTGCATGATCAAGTTTTGTACCGAAGTGGTAGGCTACTTGGAGACCCGCTAGTAGGGCTTTCTATTCTACCTCATTGTTTGAAGCCTGGAACCCTATTGTTATGTCATGTTCCATTGTTTTACCTTTTGGGGTGATGATCACTACCCCAGCTCATGCTCCCTTTAAATTGGATGCTCCATCGATGTAAATCTTCTAAGTTGGTTGCGAGGATGATTCCTTGGTTGTAAGTTGATCCAAGAGTTCTATTAAGAATTTTGTAAGAAAGTTTTCTAGGACTTGTGCTTTTTTGGTTATTTGCAGATGGTAATGGATGTCATACTACCCAAGTTCCAAAGCCCATTTGGTGAGTCTCCCAGAGAGTTTCGTCTTTGAGAGAAGGGTCCTCATTGAAAGATTGGTGATGACCCTAATGGTGTGTGATTGAAAGTATGGACACAACTTTTGAGAAGCACTTACCAAGGCTAATGCAACTTTTTTCACATGCTTATAGCATGTTTTTACATCAAGGAGGGTCTTGTTGGTGTAATAGATGGGTATTTGGCCCTTTTCTTCACGTATTAGGACCCCACTTACTACCACCAGAGAGATGGAGATATAAAGTAAGAGTTCTCTCCCAAGTGTGGGCTTTCATAGTAATGGTGGGTAACTGAGGTATTGCTTCAGCTTTTAGGAAGCTTGGTCATAGTCTTATTTCCATTCGAACCTTTTGTTTCCCTTCAAGAGTTAGAAGAATGGCCTGCATTTGTCACCTGACTTAGAGATGAATCTACTTAGTGTTGTGATCCTCCCAGTGAGTCTTTAGACATCTTTGATATTTGTTGGTGATGACATCTCAGCTATTGCTTTGATTTGAGATGAATTAACTTCTATTCCTTTTTGTGTGACCATATATCCTAGGAAATTTCTTGAGGATACTCCAAAGGTGAATTTGGTTGGGTTAAGCTTCATTTAATATTTTCAAAGCAATCAAAATGCTTTGGCCAAATGAGCAAAATGACTACCTCTTTTCTGGCTTTTAACCAATATATCATCCACATAAACCTGCATGTTGTGGCTCCCTGAAAATCTTGTTGACCAGTTGTTGATAGGTGGCTCTTGCATTCTTCACGACAAAAGGCATGACCCTATAGTAGTAAAGCCCTTGTTTAGTAATGAAGAAAGTCTTCTCCTGATTTGATGGGTGAATCAAGATCTGGTTCTAGCCTAAGTAGACATCCATGAATGATAAGACTTCATGGCCTGTTGTGGCATCAACCAGTTGGTCTATTTTTTGGAGTGAAAAGTTGTTTTTGGGATATGCCTTGTTAAGGTCTAAGTAGTTCACAGAGACTTGCCACTTTTCATTCTTTTTTGGTACCAGTACTACATTGGCTAACCATTCGGGGTACTGAACCTCGCATATGGAGCCTACATATAGGTGTTTTTCAATCTCTTTTTTAATGATGAGATTTTGTCCAAGGGTGAATCTCCTTTACTTTTGTCTAATTGGTAGATAAGATGGATCAATATTGAGTTAATGAGTCATTATCTCCTAGCTTATGCTTGACATATCCAAAGGTGTGAAGGCGAACACGTCTAGATTTTCTTTGAGAAAAGAAGATAATTGTTGCCTGAAGCTCTTATGTTGTTGGGCTCCAATTTGAGTTTTTTTGGTCTAGTTGATCTAGGTCAAACCATACTTCTTTAGCTTCTTTAGCCATAGAATCCTGAGGCCCCCAATCATATGTGCATGTATCTTGGGAGCCCTTGAGTAATTGTTATTGATTAGTGGGATCTTGATGATGATCTGCTTTCATTGCTAGAGCATAGCACTTTTTGGCTAATGATTGATCTCCTCATACCTCTATCATCCCTTCTGATGTCGAGAACTGAAGGTGTTGATGGTAAGGTCAGGGTACTGCCTTCATCTTGTGGATCCACCCCTACCAAGGATGGCGTTGTAGGGGAAAAAAGCTTTAGCCATTGGGAAATCCACCATGAGAGTGACTAGTCCCAAGGATACTGGTAGCTTTATCTTTCCCAAGGCTAGTGTGGGTTGGCCATTAAACCCAACCAAGGCTGTAGAGTGAGGCTCAAGGTCAGATTTTTTTAAATTCATTTGACAAAAAACTGGAAAGAAAAATATGTATGCCGAACTCTCAGTGTCGACCATAGTTCTTTTGACTTCTGCATTAGAGCTCTTGGGAGATATTAGCAATTAATCATCATGTGGAAAATGTAATCCCTCTAGATACTAGTCTGAGAAGATAACTAGCCCCGAACGGGAGTCTAAGTATGACTTACTGATGATTTTGGCCATTTGTGATATATGGTAGATTCGGCATACTTGAGCCACCTTTCGATAATGGATCTTCAAAGCTAATCAAGTAGCCTGTTCCATTCAGGGCCTCCATGAATGGTATAGATGACAGAATCAGTTTCTGGCTGTGATTGAGTGTTGGCCACTTGCATTGGGCTGGGCCTTTCTTCTTAAGGGGGTTGTTCTATATGTTGTCCCCTATCAACTATATAAGCCTTTAGGTAGCCATGCTTGATGAGATCTTCGATCTATAGCTAAAGAATCCTTTATTCTTCAATCCAGTGACCTTTAGCTTTGTAGTATGCATAATGCTAGGTTTGATCCCTTGTGCTCAGGTCCCTTTTCATGGGCTCTGGCCAATTTAGATATGGTTCATGCTTAATCTACTGCAAGATGACCTGAATAGGTGTGTTGAGAGGTATTAGGTCTTGCATAGACTTTTCCTCCACATTTCTTTTCTTATTGGGGCTTCCCTTATTTTAGTCCTTAACTGGTGCTAATCTATATCGAACATCCAGTGGTGCATTTATCATTGTTGTCCCTTAAGGAGGCAACTTGTCATCTAGCTTTGCATATTTTTCTACTCTGGCTAAGAGACTTATCATGTCCTTTATTGGGATTTGGGTTAACAACTGGTGCAACTTACTTGTATGTGGAAGTCCCCTTTTGAATGCTATGATTGTAGTTCTTTCATTGTAGCCTTCACTGTAGAGAAACTCTTATTGGAACCTCTTGACGTATGCTCTTAACAACTTCTTTATACCATTCTTTATGTTGAATAGGGTGCCCATATCTTTCCTCTGTAGTCTGTTGTGGATGAAGTTAGCAATAAAGGTGACACATAGCTAATGATAGCTATGTATGCTTGGGGGAGGTAGCTTGTGGAACCACATTAAAGCTACTCCTTAGAGATTTGAAGGGAAGATTCTACACATCAAACTGTCGTTGTTCTGTTCAAGAGTCATCACTTGCTAGTAATGGTGCAAGTGCACTACTGGATCCAATGATCCATCATAGCTGTTGAACTTGGGCATGATGAATTGTCTATGAACTAGTTAAGCTAAGATATCTTGCCCGAAGGGAGATTTTTAAAAGTTTTTGACAAGGCTTTAAGCTATCTATTGGGTTATTTGATTGCGATGAGCATCAACCCTAAGATTGAGTTCCTCTAGGCGCTTGTCAACTTTTCCAACTCTTGTTAGAATTCTTCTCTTTACACCCAGAACTGGTTCTAGATAACATCAATTTACGTAAGAATATTTATAACTTGTGGGGAAATGTTCTACTAAGGTTGTTTTTCTAGGTCATCCTTAGTGCTTGCTTGAGTGATTCTTCTTCGAGGGGGCATGACTAGTTTGCGAATGTTCCCACAGGCGACACCAAACTATGTGTGGTAGAATTTCACCACACTGTCAATCCAAATTGAGTTGCTTTTTTGGTCTGGTTCAACCTTGGTTGGAACCTACAAGTTGTTTAGTTTCCCTAAGATGCTAATTGCACGGGTGTGGTACCTACCAATTAACCTCCGATGATTAAGTTAGTAGGGCTTATATTTAACTAGATGAGATTCATTGTGATTACCTCGATTTGCAAGAAAGGGGGTGTAGGATTTTCAATCCTCTCCCAGATGTCTTTAGTGATTGGTGCCTCATTCTTCCTTATAGATCTTGGATGGACTTTGTTACCTCTCCATTCGGGATTATGATCTTGCCATTTTCCCTAGAATCTTGGGAAGTTATGATGATCTTTGAGTTTGATTTACTTTAACTTCTTTTGAACAAGTTGTTAGAGTTAAAATTGTAGAGTGATCCTTGGTGAACCATATCTTTAACTCAAGATTAAGTTCATTGCTCTTATTATAGTGATATCACGTATCTATACATGTTTGAATATGAGCTTGCATGCAACTGATGTATCAGAATGCCTCAAATCTGGTTTGATGTGCACAACTCTTAGGTTTGATCATATTTGGCTTGCCTTGGAATAAACCAATCAAGGGTTAGACTCGGTTCATGGTTATCCATTTTGTGATTGGAGCTGGTTTAAAATCAACACCAACAGCATTCAATTGGTGAGATTTTTTTTCCTACCACAACAGGAGCCCTAACTGATCAAGCACATGCATCAAAACTCTTGGGAATTTTATTATGATCAGGAAATTCCACTCTACATGATTTGTGACCAGTCATGAGATCTCTAATTGATCCCAGGAGTGATCGATTAGGAGATCTTTGATTGATCACGAATGTGATCAAGATTTGTGATCGATCATGGCTAAAAAATCGAGAAGGATTTTAAACACGTACAAAAAAATGTCATATTATGATTTAACCCTTACACATACGGGATCTCGTTTGTGATGATATAAGACCACTTTATGACCTAATTAGGATCTATTAGACCATTTAGAATATATAAAGGAAGAGAGAGAGATAGAGAGAGAGAATTATGAGATTTAGGGAAAATAGGAGAACTCTCATTCTCTAAGAGCAAAGTGAGTCTCTAATGCTTAGATCTAAGTTTGTTTATTTCCTTCCTTATATTTTCTGGTTAGTTATAGATTCTAACCATAAATCTATGGTTTAATCTTAGGAAAAAAAAAAAAGGAACACTAAGGGAAAAGGGATTTTCACTTGAGGATCTCTTTGGAGTAAACAAAAAGAAACTTAGGTAAGTAGTTATAAAAAGCTTACACTATGTTATTTATTTTTTGTCTTCTAAGTTCCTAGATGTCTTGTATGATTTGTCTAGAGGTTTTCCTCATATGATTGAAAGGCCCTTTATTAGGATTCTAGAAATTCTTATCTATTGTGTGGTTTGTGATGAGATCTTGCCATATTATATTAGGATCTTAGAAATTTCTAATTTATTTTATAAAGAAAAGTGGTTTTACATGATATGTATATGTATTTCTTTAAGATATTGTGTTCTATAAGTTTTAAAAGCTTGCAAGTGAAGATTTTATGAATTTATAGTCTCAATGATAATTATTAATACATAAAAAGTTTGATTTTTTATGAAAAAATATAAATACTTAAATTATAGTTAAACATCTCTTAACATATTATTGTAAGAATGAAGAAATTGATTTGAGTACGTATGTAAAAAAAATTATAATGCATGTTAACTCATATTAGAATGATAATAGATAATGGCAGCATATAAGTTGCTTAAAGATTGTTATAGAATGATACAATTGAGTTATGAATTAAAAATGTAGATGATTGAAAAACATGTATAATATGATTATTAATGAAACCCTCACTAGTATTAGGTGTATTGATTGTATAATGTTTGAAAGCATAATAATATGCAAAATTTTATGATTTCTTAGTAAGTTAGAGATTGATTTGTTGATGTTGCATATGTGTCTAATTATATTAGCAAGCGTATGATATAAAGTTGGATGTCTTTTCGATGATGTTAGTGAATGTATCATGTGATAATGCATACCTCTTGTATCATGAGTAAAGAAAATGTTATATAATGTTAAGATGAATTGATCAATAATGATAAACGATGAGTAAAAACATTAAGATGTGAAGGTCCTAGTATTAAGAAAAAAGTAAGGTATATAAGCTAATGAATCAATGAAGTAAAAGAATAAAAATGAATAAGAAAGTGAAAACAAGTGAATCCTATCATTAGAATTAATCAATGACAAGTGTTCTTGCCATTGAGGATATAATACAACATGCCAAGTGAATCCTATCATTGAGATTAATCAATGACAAGTGGTCTTGCCATTGGGGATATATTACAATGTGCTAAGTGATCCTGCCATTGGGGATATAATACAATGTGCCAAGTGGTCCTACCATTGGAGATATAATTCAAGGTGCCTCAGTGAACCAAAATGTAAGTGAGTGTAAGCAAGTGTAAGATAGTGAAAGCAAGTATGTGTAAGTGTAAGGAAAAGTAAGAAAGAGTAACCTTAAAGACCCCACCAGTGGAAATATGAAACTATGTTAAGAAATAAGAAAAAGTTCCATAAGATGCATAAAATGAGTGAAACTATGATAAAGAGAAAATAAAAGTTATAAGAAAAAAAATATATAAGCTTCAAGAGTAAAGTAAAGTTATAAGTTATGAAAAGAAAGAAAATGTCATGATAAATAATGAAAACATTTAAGTCTCACAAGTAAAGAGAAATTCATAAGTTACGTAAGGAAAAAAAAACGGCATGAAATGAAGTTAAAGTACATAAATTATTAATAAAAAAGACAAGTATTTAAGATAAGCAAGAAAATAAGATATCAAGAAAGGAATTGAAAATATATAATTTTTAAGGAAAGATTATATAATCTTGGTGCATTGGTAAGGTTGCTTCATTCTGACCTGGGCATCATGAGTTCGAGTCACGAAAATAGTCTCTCTACTTACAGGTAAGGCTGCGTACATCTGATCCTCCCTAGACCCCGTAGTGGTGGGAACCTCATGCACAGGGATTGGCATTTTTTAAGGAAAGATGAAAAACTACTAAGCCATATAATAATAAGAAAAGTGTATGATGGCCCTCCTATTGGAATAAAATTCAATGATGACATGATTAATGAAAAATGATGAATAAATATTGAAAAAAATAAAAGGAACCTTAAAGTGAACTTTAAATAATGATAAATGAAATATCAAAAAAAGAATAATGAAAACTAAGATGTGATAAGTGGAGTATGATAAATTGATACGTAGGGAAGGATCCTAATGAATGGAAATGCTAAGGATGATGACAAGTAAGAGAAAATGAATTATATTGAATAAATAGAATGAAAAGTATTTATAAAGGTAATAATATAAACAAGAAGCACTAATGAAATAATAGACTTGTGGAATATAGGAGTAGAATTTCATGTCTCATTAAAAAAAATGTTAATTATGATTGTTAATTGCTTAAGAATGTGGCATGTCTACTTGAAATAATTTATATATGCATACTTATGTTAGGAAACTATAGTCTATGTATGATAAATGATATAAAACGCTCATTAGAATGTACAATAGGTACTTTTACTATGGATGGATTAGGAATTATTTATCATGTGATTGTATGCACATATTGTTATGTATATTATCATATTAATATATTAGAAGAATGCTTTGGATTAGTAGAATCATGCATATTGTCATGTATAGATCTCATATAATGAAACATGATGATAAATTTCTTAAATTCTATAGTATATGATAGTGAATACATATATATATGCTGTAAACTATATGCATTTTATATGAAAGTACGTTAAATATTTTATATTAAACGATTCGTGTTTTACTAATCTGGTTTCGTTGTAGGTTTTATACACCTACTTATGAGTTGTGGAACTCACCTTTCCATACCATTTTTCTTTTAGGTGGGTCATAGAGTACATGTACATTTTTTGGAGTACTTAGAGATTAGGAGGCATGTAAGAGGATTCCATCCTTTATTTTTATCTAGCATTTTCATAGATTTTAGTTTACAACTATTTTATATTTAGTACTAGTTGTATGTATTGGTATAAGTTTCAATATACGGATGTTATGGGTTGAAAGCCCCTATTTTGTGGAGGGGAACTTAGTCACATGAATGGTTAAAATGTTTATAAGTTTGTCTTAATTTTGCTATACATCGAGGTTTTTATGTTTAGCATGATAATATTTTTTCTTCCGATTTGTATGTTTTGTTAAGATTTAAGGTTCAAATATATGTAAAAAATTTATAATGAAATATGGATTCGGTTAGTAGAACCCAGTTTCTCTCTTAAACAACGTTATGAAATATTGGGTTGTTACACTTGTAATTCCTATTAAACTAATATGTCCTATGTGATCCTCATTTGAAAAATTCTAAAAATAGCTCCCCTACCTTTTATTAATCTCCACATCATTCACTAAGGC
>JAOXJP010271031.1:0-20173 GCA_025762735.1 Platanus orientalis | reverse complement strand
CAAATTAGGTCTTTATCTTACCTTTTTTTATCTTTTCTTGTTTCTGCTACATCACTTTGAATTTTATTGATATTCTTAGCCATCACTCTACATCATCTTTGATATCATATCTATTGCCCTGCATCACAACACGCCATCAACAAAAACAGTCAAGTACCAAATTGGATGACATGCTAAACATGAAGACATTATTTTTTCCAAGATACACCCACATTGTGGGTACCATCAAGTTCGAATCCAACAAGGAGACAAAAAGATAATTGCTTTCAAGACAAAGGATGGTCGCTATGAATGGTTGGTTGTAACCTATGGTTTGACCAATGCGCCAAGCACATTCGCTTTTTATGAAGATAGAAGAATTCATTAAAAGAGGAGGAAGAAAACACAACAGGCTACTTCTCGAGTTCTAGGAATGCGCCACTTCATGAGTCCCAACATTGTGTATTTGGTATTCATAGTATTGTCTAAGGGTGTAGAGGTGGATCCAGAGAAGGCCAAGGCATCTTGGAATGGCTGATACCCCCTAACATCCACAAAGTACAGGTTTCCATGGGCTGGAAACGTTTTACAAGAGATTTATCAGGAAGTTCAATATAGTAATGGCTTACTCTTGATCCTATTTCCATTAATTACTGTTCAATTCTCATCCTCTTTCACTCCCTAATTCCCATCAAACAGCCCTATTTTTCCTTATTAAATGCTCTAGAGTCCAACATAGAATTCTGCCTCCTTACTTTTGCATCTCAACAGTTTTTCAAGTTTTCCAACCAGTGCTGTTTTTAATTTCTTTTCTTTTCAAGAAATATTAAAACCCAGAACCCTATTATATCCCAACTTCACCAATTCAGATTGTAGGGGTCAAAACCTAAAGAAGAGGAAAATATAACTCCCAAAAAAAGTACCTAGATATCTCATGGTTGCTCTACATCAAATAGTAAAATAATGAGAGTAAAATGGCAGTTACTGTAAAACTAGAAATTATAATTTTGTAAAAATAGTGTATCTTCACTTAAAAAATCAATTCCTACAACAGTGCTGATGATGTCAATGTTTTGTTCTCCAGCTTAAGCAAGCCACCTCTTTTCATTGGGGGGCTGATATGGGGGTGTAATATTTAGCAAAAACAATTTTCAGAGAAAGAACAGATTTTTACCACCAACATATAAGCCAAAACATAGTAACAGCCTCACTCCCAGTAGGGAAATGTGAGTAAACGAGTGGTAGAGGAAGTTTTAATAGTTTCCTATTTCTCCAAGAATAGGAAAAGGACAAAAGTTAAAGCACAGTAATGTAGGATTCCATTGAAAGCTCGGACAACCTGGCTTTTATGTTGAAGGCCTTGACCACCACGGACAGTGCTATAAATATCGCTGAACACCCTGCAATTTGTTAACCAGAGGAGTGGAAACACAGTCTGGCTTTTAAAAGCATCCAAGGAAAGGGAGTGAAAGCAACCCTTTTTGTTAAAGCCGTGGAGTGTTTTTGGAAGGCCAAGAAACAGGTGGACGTGATCTGGCTTACAGATGAAATCTTTATTGCCAAATTTACTCACTCATGATCTTGACAGGGTACTCCATGGAGGCCCTTGGCCTTTTAATAACCAACTGGTGTTGGTGGCAGAATGGAGTCCAAAAAAATCGGTTTCGGATATACACTTCACCACCACAGCATTTTGGGTCCAATGTTTTAATGTTCCACCTGGGCTCAACAAGGAGATAATTATCCAGGAAATTGCTACAAAAATAGGAATGTTTGTGAAGGTTGATCCAGACAATGACGTTGGCCCATTGGGGCCATTTCTACGCCTTCATTTGGCAGTGGATGTTGCTAAAGTTATCAGAGCGAGAAACAAAAGAGAGAAGCAATGTGAAAGTGAGAAGAGGGAAGCGAGGCTCAATAAATCGTTGGGAAGCAAGAAGTGAAAAACGATTAAGAAGCATTAAGACAACAAGTAGGAAGGAAAGTGCAATTTAACTTCAAACCATCAGGAAAAAAAAAAGTTATGAAATGAGTAAGAAATGAAATAAAAATAATAGATGAATAAATTACTACAAGTATGAAGTAAATAACAAAAAGTCTACAACCAATAAGTACCCATATAATAATTAATCACTTATAAGTAATAAGAAGTAAATAACAATAAGTTATAATCATTAATTTCAACTACAATTCTATAACATGCATAAATATAATAAAGTACTAAAAAACCTAAAAGTTGTGTTATATAAGTAACGAAGAATCATGACATATAAATCAATTACAAACCACTTGTTATTACTGTGGCCAACCATACCTATTACCCTACATAAAAAAAAAAATTTGATGACTAACATCTTAATGTCATACTATAAAATACCTTGTATAAAAACTTTTAAATTTGAATCTTGTTATTGGATTGGAATAAAAAAAATGTAAACAATAAAACCAATACTAAATCTTTTTTCCCTATAAAATCATTACTAAATCTCACAGATAATATTTTATTCAATGCCAACAACATAGTATTTACCTAAATAACATACAATCTTGTTTCTTAGATCACTTCCTAATCAATTCTCTATACATTTTTACTCGCTTCTCCAAAGGTTTCCACTTGTTTCCCTAAATAGCTTCTATTTGCTTCCCCAATCGCTTCATTACTCTTCCCAAATGTAGGAAGCATGCTTCCCACACGTAGGAAGTGTGCTTCCCACTATTTGGGGAAACGGTTTGGAATTAGGTTTCCAAATAAGCTTCCCACCTTGTACCAAGCTTCCCTGTAACTATGTGCTAAACCACTCACTCTCTACTTCTACGTCAACCCAAAGTGGAAGATATTATCATCTTTCATAAGTATAAGTGGATGCCAATCTTTTGCTACTATTGCATAAAACTTGGCCACAACGAACAGGCTTGTGACCTCAAACATGTTGCCCATGCACAGGGAGTTGACACTGAATGAAAACAGAAACAAGGCCACTATAGGCATCATTTACAAGAAACTTCTCAGTGTCAAGCGCAAACATGATGGAGATTAAATTTGGTTGAGAGCTCCTGTGAGTTTACTTGGCCACCATGGAATCAAAGCAAAATGCCAACGGTCAACAGGATCGTTGATCGATGTCAAAGTGAAAGAAATAAAGCTGAGTCTTCTACTGAATTGTTGCCATCGAGAGAAACACCAGCGCTTCTTCCGGCACCAGTATTGACACAAACCGAGAATGGTAGAAAGCTGCCTTAGTCAACCCAGCACAACTTAGCGAGTAACCCGCCCACCAGCGCTTCTTCCGGCACCAGTATTGACACAAACTGAGAATGGTAGAAAGCTGCCTAAGTCAACCCACCACAACTTAGCGAGTAACCCGCTCACCATCTCCAACAAACATTCATGCATGCATCTTGTCACAGGTCAATCAAGGGCTGGTACACAGTCACATGGTACTGCCACAACAAACTGTCACCAGCAAAGGGCACTAGAGACCAGATGCAGACACAACCGTCACCAAGCATTTCTTCTATTTTCCAACTCCTATCAGAAAATTCACCGGCTACAAGGCCATCTTCAACAGCAATGGGGCCCACCATAGAGATAAAACCTTCAGTTTCCCTGGAAAGTCTAAGCAATCTATCTGGCCCTACAAAAAAAGGAAAACAAGTTTGGAAAGAAGTACCATCACAGAAATCGGCAATATTTTGGCAAACTCCAATGGCATGACAGCAAGTGGGTGGACCCACCATTGGGCCAAGGCTGATGCCACGTTTACACTCTTAACTTTCAGGCCACAGGTCCCATCATTGAACAATCAATGGAGGTCGACTCAGCGAGTATGAATCAAACCACAAGCTACCCAAACCCAAATATGAGCACAATGGTTGGCCCACAAGTGAACCAAACCAGAGAACTAGTACTTAATAAAGAAAGGTGATGCGCTATCAAGAAACATCATACCACGAAGCCAATCAAATTTCCAGAGGAGTGTACCCCAATGGATATCATGCCAACCAGTTTATCCCCGCTGAAGCATCTAGCAGATTCTATTATCTTGGAAGCTACAGAGAAGCATCAATGCTCGGGTACAGAGGTACTCTCCCTTACTCCTCAATTTATACTTAAATTCAATATCGACAATCAAATAGGTCCTGGGTACTTAATGCAATCAGTTGTTAACCAATATTTTCCTACCATTTATCCAAGATTCCACATTAGAGGACCAAGTGATACTGAGATATACAAACACTGACATCCTCCAAAAGTGAAAGGCGTTATCCTTACTGACATTGAGTCGGAAATAGATATTGAGTCCCTCCAAATCCAAAAGGTTGATGTGGTTGTCCCTCAACAGCCACGATGGGATCAATGAAAATTTTGTCATGGAACTGCAAGGGAATCGGGACATCCTCGACATTTCGCACGTTAAAAGAGCTTCTACACTCAAGAAACCCGAACCTAGTTTTACTTGCTGAAACAAAAACATCGTGTGATAATACAAACCAGCGTATAAAACTTAGGAGAGGTTGGGATCATATTGGTTTTGATGCAAGGAGTGTAGTTGGGGGTCTATACCTTACTTGGCACAACTCTTTAGATATTCGAGTGGCAAAAGTTCGAAATCAGTGGATAATCATACTCATCAATACATCTCTGTCTAGTAAAAGGTGGTTTTGTGTGTTCGTCCATGGTGAGCCTTGCTCCCATCGAAGAAAAAAAAATTGGCAATCATTCACTAAGTGAGTGATGAGAACATCTTGCCACGTGGCAACCTCAGGGTGTACCAGCATAAAAGAAAAGTTTCTTTGAACCTTTACATGAACTAGGATAATTTTGGAGAGCGTTACTTCAATCCGGGATAGATTTGGAGTTGTTTGGAGTACTTACCTATTTTGAATGCATGTGGGGCCCACTTTTCCTTACTTGTGGGGCCACATGTGTGTGTTTGCTTCTAGGCCATGTGGCGACATTTTGTTGGTTGTATTTCCTTTAGTTTTCTGGTTTTTATAGACTTTTATTTCAGTTTATAGATGGTTGTTTATGTTTAAAAAACTTAGGACATGTTGCGTATTTTCATTTTTTATATAGGATGTAATGGGCAAAGAGTCATATAAGCCTATGTCCAGGCTTGGTCGACCAACCAAGAGGGGGGACCAATTTTTCTCTTGTTTCTTTTATTTCTATTGTTTCCATTTTGTGAAAGCAAAGGGAGAAAACCCTTTTTGATGATTTAGAAAAGAGGAAGAGGCTTCTTGGTCGACTACCCATGTTTAAGGAAAAAAAAAACTTCAAAGTTTTTTGGTTTTGCTCCAGCCAGTTGCTCCTCTCCAAGCTTCTACCGCATTTGGACTCGGGTTGGTGATGACCTAACATGTGGGTTGGTGATTTCCCACAGATAACACTATCCTCTTCCACCTTTTCCCTCTCCCCATCATTTTCTTCTTCTCTTTTATTATTTTCTGGTTTTCTTCTTAAGGTTTGCTGTCCCACAGTTCCCATTCACCTCCATACACATCACCCTCACTCCATAAACCTTCCTACACCAGCCAGCCATCTATTCCTTCATTCCCCTTGCTCCCTTTTTTCAACAACATTCAACCATCCCCTCTATACCATTCGGTCACTCCAAGAATCCCAGAAAATGCTCTAAAAACTTTTCAAGAAACCCATAAACTTGCTGCTCTGAACACCCATAATTGAGAGTTTTATGCAAACCTCATCACCCCCATTCATTGTCAACCCTGAGGCTACCTAGGGAATACTTTTCTATGTGTTTTTTATCAAAAGGGATCAAAACCCAAGTGACTAGAGGTCTGCGGCCAGATTGCCCTTGGGTCCTCTTGGAAAATCTTAAAGAAAAGAATTCTTTCTTTACAGCAGGCTGAGCAAGGGATTACCTATATAATTCAAACAATACATGAAGGTTATTATTTGATTAAGGTTTGGAGCAAATCATCACTTGCATAACTATAACTTTCTGTTATGTGTATAAGTGGGCATTCAAAGTGTTTGAATAAAGGCCACAATGAAGGTTAGTTGAAGTTGGGCTCTACTTTGGTTGCTGATCAGAGACTTGGGTTGGAACGAGTTTATTCATGTTGCTAAAGCGGGTTGACTGATTGAGGATATGTTCTAATCATCTACACTTCAAAGAAAGGCTGCTGCCCAGGTATGAACACTACCACAGTCCATCCCCTTGCCTAATAACACCTTTGTCTATCCCTTTGATATTATGATCCTTTTCTCATGTTTTCGCACCCATCTTTAGTTTGTACACTTGCTGCCAGCACTCTACCCATCCCTACATTATAGCCTATCATCATTCCTTTTTTGTAGGTTTAAAACTTTGATTGTTAAGTCCTAGTATGAAAATAGTTGATAATTTAAGCATATAGTCACTTTGTTCTCAGATTTTTATATGTTTTGTTTACTTTATGTGTGATGCCTATTATTAGTTTCCCTTCTTTTAATTGCAAGAGCACTTGATTTGAGTAGGAATCTAGTTTATCTTTTGAATTGCTAAATTATTTAACTGTGGATCTCTTTATACCTCACACATCACACACATGCTACATCAGTGAGTCTCTACTCTTCAAGAACCTATCTTGTGCGTGGGTCACTGGAACTGTTTATAATTCCATAGAGACAAAAGGGTGGCATTCGGATTTGTAGGCGAGCTCTAATTTGCAGGAGACAAATTCTTGATCGGTGCAATCTTATTGATCTTGGATTCCAATTTCCAAGGACCCCAGTCCACTTAATCGCCAATGAAATCGAGGTCTTATTGAAGAAAGACTAGACAGAAGGGTTGCCAATCCCCAATGGATATTTCAATTTCCTCAATCCATAGTGGAAAAGATTGCCCGTGTTGGTTTGGACCATTTTCCCATCCTCCTACACACTAGTCTTGAGAATAAATCTCACAACCATCCTTTTAGATTTGAATGGACCTGGACAACTCATCCAGATTTTGAGCCCACTCTCAATCAGGTGTGGCAAAATATGGTGAAAAATTATTCAAGGGAATTGGTTGATATTAACGCTCATTTGGATAATATGCATCCGATCCTGCAATGACGGAACAGATCAGTTTTTAAGAACATTAAAATTAGAAAAAGAGAGCTATCCCACAAGCCTCCATACCTTTATAGACTTCCCAAGACAGATCCAGTCGTCATTCAAATCAAGAGTGCCTCAATCCTTTTGGAACGGACTTTCAAATAAGAAGAAATCCGATAGGCACAGAAATCCATAAATAACTGGCTCACCTAGGATGACAAGAATACCAAATTCTTCCATCTGGCTACTATGGGTAGACGTCAGCAGAATAAAAATTCCTCCATCTGGCTATTATGGGTAGACATCAGTAGAATAAAATTACTACAATTCAACCAGATGTGAGCAATTGGGTCCAGAACCATATGGAAATTTTCAAAGTTTTCTTGACCTATTGCAAAGACTTATTCACTACCATGGATCTGGAGCCCCAATAGATGGACCTTTTAATGCAGTCACTTAGCTCTCACCTGTCAGATCAATTAAAGGTTTCTCTGGATGCTGATGTCACTTTGAAGGAAATTAAAGAAGCCTTGTTTAGCCTTGTGAATTTGAAGGCTCCTGGACAGCTGGACCTAATGGGTTTCAAGCAAGCTTCATTTAAAAATACTGGGATTACGTAAGAAACAATGTCATTTCCTATATGAAAACTTCTTTACAAATCAAATGGACCTCTCTGGAAAAAATAGTCCTTCTTAGTCCTAATCCCTAAGTGCTCGGGTCCAACTGGGGTGTCTCACTACCGCCCAATCAGTCTCTGCAAAGTCATCTACAATGTGATAAAATTCTAGCCTCCAGACTAAAAGGGATGATGCATGAGCCCATCCCATACAACCAAAGTGTTTTTTCTTTAGGGAAGATCAACATCAAACAATATCTTGATCACTTGTGAGATTATTCACTATATGAAACGTAATTATTCCAAAATTCCATATATGACAGTTAAGTTAAATATGGGTGCAGCATACAATCAGGTGGAGTGGGCTTTTCTTCTCAAAGTAATGAAAAATGGGGTTCAGTAGCTTGTGGCGATCTTGGATTTGGAATTGTATATCCTCCCCAACAATCCAAATCTTGATAAATGACCGACCAAGTGACGTTTTTTCAGCTTCACATGGACTCAATGCAGGGAGATCCTTTATCCCTGTATTTATTTCTTCTTTGTTCAAAGGGTCTAACCACAATCATAAACTCTAAGATCCACCAAGGGCTTTTCTCTAACATCAAAGTGCACAGGTCTAGTCCATCCAGTTCTCACTCAATGTATGTTGATGACTGTTAAATGTTCTGCAAAGCTTCCACCATCTCCGCTGGGGTCCTCAAGCAAGCTCTTCAGGAATATCAATCAGTTCCCAGCCAAGTTGCAAACCTTGAAAAGTTTGACATTCTTTTATGTAAGAAGGTTCCTCCTTTAAAACAACAGATTTCCTCTATCTTAAATATTGGAATAGGAGGCACATCCAAACATTATCTTAGGCTTCCTTCAAATATTGGGTGCAGGAAATTAGCCCTTTTCTCTTACCTCGATGACCATATTGCAGGAAAGATTCAGTGGTGAAAGTCCCAATTTCTCTCCGTGGCAGGAAAAGAGATAATGCTTAAGTCTGTGGTCTTGGCAATCCCCTCTTATGCGATGACATGCTGATGTAGCATGCATGTAGGATAGTGAGTGAGTGCACAGGAGATAGGAATAAAGTTACTAAAGAAATGAGAAAAGATAAAAAAGATTCCTATTGACAGGTTCACCGGCTAATTCAGATGATTTTCTAAGTCATATTCATAAGCATGAAAAGAATTAAGGTTCACAAAGTAATAAACTAGTAAAGGACCTAAGCAATTATTTTAGCATCAAACTAATTTTAGAGACAAAATAGTAGGGTTGCAGCCTGAGAAATCTGATGCTTAAAATTTAGTGAAAAGTATCTAAAACAAGGCAATGGCAAGAAAAGTTTGCAAACAGGTGGAGGGTTTTGTTAAGGGAAATAATTAATGGGCTGTTTGAGATGTGATTTGGATTATAAAATATGTTTAAGGGGGCTGTAAATCCACTTAGGAGAGAGAAGATCAGCTCCTTTAGTATATGCCAAACAACCCCATGATCCCTCCTTTATAGGATTTGATTGAGTAACCGTAATGAGAGAATATCACCTGGATATTGTGCAATCAGCAGCCTAGGATGTTCCCTGGGTATAGCCCTTGTGGAATTTCAACTCAACAGGCAGGAACAGGTATTTTTTTTAGGGCCCGAAATTTATGGTGCTCAAATAGATGATGCCACCAGCCCTGGAAACACAGCCTTGAGTCTCTATGTGGAGGGCAGCTTCCAGATGGGGATTGTCACTCCTAGGGTTGTCCAAGGGTTCTTAACACCCTAAAGAAGTGGCTCTTGCAAAGCCCCTTGTATGAGAGAGATGTATGTGATCTCGTGAAATCACTCAGAACCAGCAAATCACGCCTGGGTAGCAAAAACCAGACGTTAATCACATTAAGCTTGCAAAATATCCGAGGGGTTCTGCTTCAATGAGGGTCATCCCCACCCTTAGAGGTACTTGAGAGTGATGGTCTTGCTCAGAAAATCGAGTAGCAGTGATTGGAGAAGATTTCCCTACAAAAGGTTAGTTTCCTGCACTTGCAAAATCTGAGAGTTTAAAAAGAAAAAGAAGAGGAAGTAGGTGGGAGAACCTTTAACCCAAGCGGAGGGAGTGGCCTCCATCACCAGTGTTAAACTAGGTGGGGGCCTAGAAACATTCCAGGGTTTTAAGGATCTCCAACCCGCACAACTAGAGGAAGAAAAAGAAGAACTATCGAGAAGCAAATTTTATTCAAAGTCGCATAAGTAAAGGAGACCTAGTCATGGGGTTATATAGAACTCCCCCATGCCTAGGTTACTACAATTAAACAAGTATGTGTTCCAAAATACCCCAAGCCCCATGCTCCTATGACAAAAATACGCTTACCCTACAATAAAAGACATAAAACTCCAAATTAGACAAATAATTACTAAAATGCCCTCAAAATTTTGTACCCTCTCTTACAAGAAACATAAATAAATAAAAAGAACTAAACTAGAGCATAAATGGGCTCCGAATATGTAGCAATCCCTCTCTCGGCCATGATGTCCTCATCACATGTTTTCTCCTTCCCTATGGCCTCTGTCATTCTATCAATAAACGTCAAAAGAGGTTTTGGTGAGGCCAGCTAGGGTCAGAAAGGAAGATTCATTGGGTCCAATGGAAAACCTTATGCAAGAGTAAGTTAGATGGCAGAGTGGGCTTTCAAGACCTCCACCTTTTCAACCTTAGCCTTCTCGCAAAATAGGGTTGGCGTTTGATCACACATCCAAACTCTCTATGGGATTAGTTAATGGAATCCATTTATTATCCCTCTTCTACCTTCATGAAGATAAAAGAGTGTCCATGGGGCTCGTGGGGTTGGAAAAGTATACTCCATGGGCGTGCAACTCTTGACAAAGGCTTATTGTGGGAGATTGGTAATGGTTGTAGTGTTACTTTTTGGCAGGATCCTTGGCTCCCTTTTGATGCCGAATCATAAAATGATCTTGCAAAAGCCTGCAGGCACATTGGTCAACATGGTGGTTGATCTTATTGATCCCCAGTGTCCTCAATAGAAGCTTGAACTTACCCATGGTCAAATTGTAGGCATATGTGTTTGCTAAAGGTGTTTATATCATAATGTATCTACATATGTAGACCAGAATATTGGTGTATAAGAGCTCGTGAATAAATACTTGGTATATAGAGATTCAGAGAACATCTCTAAAATACACAATTCGTCACAAAACACATTGTATTATTCTCTTCTTATTCTCTCTCATTTTTTTCCATTTTCTCCTCTTTTTCTTCTTGTTTTCTCACTTGCAGGTATCCAAGTTGGTATCAAAGCGAAGAAGAATCAATCAGGACATAATTGGAGACATCCGGCAGTGTTAACGTCAGTGTTTGTACGGATGATGTCAACAAGACCGTACGACATCAGACCTTGAAAACCTAGGGATTTGATCTATTGAGTATCATCGTATTTTTTTTGAAATTTTTTTAAGCCTGCTGATGTGTTTTTCGAGGGTTTTTGTGAAATTTAGAGGAAGAAAAAACCCTAAATCGGATGAAATCATTGATTGTGATCAGATCTAGAGTTGTTTTGTGATTGATTCAAAAGGAGTGATCGTTTTTACCTAAGGATTGAATTAAGAGTGGTTTGATTCAATATGGTTTCGATTTGGAAGTTCTATGTTGATTTTTGTAGGGCAACCGAACAACATCAAGTGCAGGGACGATTTTTTTTGCTTTTTTCAGAAGAAAAAAAAAAAAGGAAAAAAGGTTTGGGCATCATGGATGGCTTTGCCATGTTTGGGTCTCCAACATGCATTGAATGGTTTGTGTGCCCATTGTGTGACTAGCGTACAACCATGTGACTGTGTTGTTGTGTGACCGTGGTGTGACTGAAGCAAGACAGTGAAAGTGATGGATATCCATTGAGTATTTTTTGACCTGTGTTAAGGTTTTTTATTGTTTCAAGCATTGAGTAGTTGTTCTTCCCTCCACTAACTGATGTCGGAAGAGAGCTGGGACTCGGGCCAAAATGTAGACTAAGGCCAAACAGTGGGAGACTCAAGCAAAGGTGAAGTAAGCCATACCCAAATAGTTAGAGATGCATCTCAACTTCAAATCACTACAATGAAGTTTGATGGTAGCAACTATTTTACTTAATCAAAGTCGGTATTAATCTATATTCAAGGGAGAGACAAGGAAGAGTATCTGACCGATGAGATGGAGAAGGAAGTGGAAATTAGAAAATGCAACTGTCATGGGGTGGCTATTGAATTCCATGAAACTGGAAATTAGTGACCACTTCCTGTTTCTAGAAACAGTCCATCGGATATGGGATGCCTTAGCAAATTTTACTCTCAAATGGGCCATATTGTTAAGGTGTATAAATTGAGACAAAAGATTTCTCAGTTTAAGCAAGGAGACAAGCCACTTGCTCTTTATAATTCTTCCTTGAGAAATATGTGGGATGAATTGGTTCACTATACTATGTATCGCCCAACTTGTGTGTCAGATACCATAGAGTATAAGAAACATGTTGAAAGCATACAAATCTTTGAATTCTTAGCTGGGCTAAAACCAGAGTATGAATAGGTGCGGGTTCTACTTCTTTGTAAGGGCCCCATGCCTTCCTTAAATGAGATGTATGCTTACGTTCATAGAGAGGAAGGGCGTCAGGGAGTGATGAATGTATCCTCCTCCTTTGAGAAATTAGTACTTATATCTACTTTCACTGAAGGTATCGTGGTGTCAATAATGGGCGTGGTCATGGTAGTAGAATGAACTTCACTTATGATGATCGAGATCAGCTCAAGTGTGAAGAATAAGAGTAACTCTGATGTGTGGGGGCCCTCCCCTACAAACTCTGATGTGTGAGGGCCCTCACCTACAAACTTTTTGTTTGGTTTTCAATACTTTGTGACATTGGTGGATGATTGCTCTCGTGCTACTTGAGTTTATCTGTTGAAGAATAAGAGTAACGTTTATGCAACTTTTAAATCCTTTCATGGTATGGTTACCACTCAATTTAACACCAAACTTCAAGTTCTCAAGTCAAACAATGATGGAGAATATCCCTCTCAGGAATTTTCCTCTTTTCTTGATACATCTGGATGACTAGATTTATGACAGGATGTATAGGTTGTCCTGTGGGAATCGTCCCTGTTATGCGACTTAGATCTTTGATTGGGACAAATCCATTTTCCTTCATTTCTAAAGTTTATTTGCTTGTCTTTTTTCTTGATTCCTAGCATGCCGTATGCTAGTTGTAATGTGCTTTTTTCGGATTGCTAATATATTTCTTTACTTTTCAAAAAAAAAATATGGCATCATTCACCAAACTACTTGCCCAAGCACCCCTGAGCAAAATGGGGTAGCTGAACGCAATAATAGACACTTATTGGAGATTGCTTGTGCAATCATGTTTACCATGAACGTACCACGGACATTTTGGTATGAGGCGATTCAAACAGTTGCTTATTTGATTAATTGGATGTCTTCTCGTGTTCTTGCTCACAAGTCCCCAGTTGAAATCTTGTTTTCTGACTCTTCATTGTTTCTTTTACCACCCAAGACATTTGGATGTATTTGCTATGTCCATGTACCTAAATCTAATTGAACCAAATTAAACCCAAAGGTACTTAAATATGTTTTTTGGGGCTATGGGATGAATCATAAAGTGTACAAATGCTTTCATCCACTTATTCGTCGCTATTTTGTTTCTCGTGATGTGGCCTTTTTTGAGTTTATTCCTTTTTTTTTCTTCATAGGGGACATCTCTTCAAGGGGAGCCGTTGGTCAATGCAAAGTTGGACGGTACTACTCCACTTCTTATCCCTATTCCTGTCCCAGTTCTATCATACTAGTTCGATAGCAGAAATAGTATTGGTAAAGGGGGAGTTACAGGTATATATGCGAAGAAAGAAAAATGAAATACAAGAGGATGAAGGAAGAACTCAAGACTAGAATTCTCATGACCCACTCTAGGCGTCAACTTCTGAACCAATTCCTAAGCAAGGTAATAACTCTTTTCCTTCTCCATTCCATGATGATTTGGACTTGTCAATTGCTCATAGAAAGGGTGTTAGGACTTGTACACAACACGCCATATCCAATTTTGTGTCCTATGATTCCTTATTTCCCTCTTTTCGTAGCTTATCTGTGACCTTGTCTTCTGTTTCTATTCCCACAGTATACCTGAAGCCTTAGCACAACCAGAATGGAAGAATGCAATGGTTGAGGAAGTGAAGGCATTAGAAGAAAAAAAAAACACATGGGAGTTGGTTGATATTCCTAAAGTGGTGGGATGTGAATGGGTGTTCACAGTCAAGTACAAGTCGGATGGCTCTGTGGAAAGATATAAAGCACGCCTTGTTGCCCAATTACTTAGACATTTGGCATAGACTATTAGGAAACATTTGCCCCCGTGACCAAAATGAACTTAGTAAGGGTGCTTATTTCCTTGGTAGCGAATCAGAATTGGCCACTCTTTCAATTTGATATGAAGAATGTCTTCTTACATGGTGACTTAAAGGAAGAGATCTATATGACTACTTTGTCAGATTTCTGTTTGCCGAATGCTGAAAGGGAAAGCCTGTAAGTAGAAAAAAGCCTTGTATGTTTTGAAGCAATCACCACGTGCGTGATTTGAGAGATTTAGATCTATCATGTTGAAGTCTGGATACAAGCAAGCTCAAGCCGATCACACCTTGTTTGTTAGAAGACAGGGTTCTAAGATAACAGGATTGATAGTATATATGGATGACATTATTGCCACGGGTAATGATGGGGTTGAAGTGGCACGGTTGAAAGGAAGTCTCGCACGGGAATTTGAAATTAAGAAACTTGGCTCTCTAAAATATTTTCTTCAAATTGAAATTGCCAAAGATAAACAGGGCATCTTTCTTTCTCAGAGGAAGTACGTGTTGGATTTGTTAAAGGACTTGGGCATGGAAGGTTGCAAGCCTTGTGTTACACCCATTGAGATGAATCATCGCCTTAAGGAGGATGACAGTGAGTGGCTTAATGATGCTGAGAGATTTCATAGACTGGTGGGGCACCTCATTTACCTATTTTTTACTCACCCAGACATTACATATGCAATTGGTGTGTTCAGTCAGTTCATGCATACACCTACCCAAGACCATATGGAGGTAGTCTATCAAATTCGCAGATATTTAACAAGCTGTCCAGAAATGGGTCTCTTGTATAAGAAATACAGACACCATCGTGTTGAGGTTTACACTGATGCTAATTAGGCAAGGTCTCTTATTGACAGCCAGTCTACATTCGGATACTATTCGTTTGTTAAAGGTAATTTGATCACTTGGCGAAGTAAGAAACAATCTGTAGTAGCCCGATCCAAAGCTGAGGCAGAACTCAGATCGATGGCTCATGGGATTTGTGAATCATTATGGTTAAAAATATCTGAAGTAGGATTTCCAATAAAGGGACCCATGAGTCTCCACTGTGACAACAAAACCACAATTAGCATTGCATATGACACTGTGAAACATGATCGTACTAAACATGTGGAAGTTGACCGTCACTTTATTAAAGACCATATTAAGAAAGGAAACATCTGTACCCCCTAAACCACACTCATGATCAACTAGTCAATATCTTTACTAAGGGACTTAGTGGGGCATACTTTCAGTATCTTGTGGGTAAGCTGGTAATAATCAATATCTATTCTCCAGCTTGAGGGGGAGTGTAGGCATATATGTGTGTATGCTAAGGGTATTTATGTTATAATGAATCTATATATGTAAACTAGAATATTGGGGTATAAGAGCTCATGAATAAATACTTAGTATGTAGAGAACATCTCTAAAATACACAATTAATAACAAAATACATCATATTATTCTCTTCTTATTCTCTCTCTTGTTCTTCCCTTTTCTCCTCTTTTTCTTCTTGTTTTCTCACTTGAAGGTATCCAAGTCAAATTTCTGATCTGGAAAAAATGACAATCTCCAATATTCCCTCATCTCAGCTCTATTAGGAGGATTCCCCTATTAGGACTCCTAATCAACATGGGGAGTTCAAGGTAAAGTCGGCTTATGGGATGGTGGCAAGGGATTCTCAACAAGGACCCTCCTCCTCAAGGACGACCTCTTGCAGGAAACAGTTATGGCATATCAATGCCCCTCCAAAAATACTTCACTTCTTATGAAAAGCATGTCGCAATGCTATTCCAGTTCGCTGAAATCTCAATCATCAAGGGATCCCCCTTGATTGGCTTGCCCTTGTTGTAATTCAAACCAAGAATGTACCCGGCATTGCTTACTCTCCTGCCTTTTGGCGCATCAACAATGGAGCAAGACCAACCTCAGTCTGCCTCCAGTCAACCCGGAGGCTTCTTTTGCAGATTGGCTTTATGACTGTTTGGTTCGAAAGTTTAGCTCAAAGTTGGAGTGTCATGACTCTCAAACGTGTGGCTGTTATGTGTTGGACAATTTGGAAAGCAAGGAACAATGTACACTTTAATAATCTCCACCCAACTTTGACCACCTCCATCGCTCTTTCTGTAGGATGATAGCCGAGCTCCCAAATCTTCAAGTGCCCAAGCCCCACCAAGGTCTTTCCCCCTTTTGTACTGTACATACAGGTTAGAGACCTCCAGAACAAGACTGGATTAAGATCAATACAGATGCAACATGCCCATATCAATCTCCTTTTGTAGGCCTGGGAACCATTGGAAGAAATGACAATGGTACTGCCATCAGACATGCTTGTATGCTTACTCTTGGTTGCTCCCCACTGGAAGCTGAAGCCCGTAAATTTAGACTCGGGATCCAACTGGCCATGCTCTTAAAATGTAACCGAATCATTTTGGAAATGGATTCAGCAATTCTTGTGGATGCTCTCAGGGATCCAATCACTTGCTGCTCATGGAAAATCAAACCGTTGGTTTTGGAATGCCTTCAGGATCTTCAGTCTATTGTTTCAAGTACTTTCACTCATTTATGTCATGAAGCAAACACTACTGCACACAACATTGCTCAGGATTGTCTTGCTTTATCTCCTGATGCTGTAAACTGTATCCACTAACCAGCTATCTTCATGTTTTAATTGAAATCTTAATTCCAACCATAAAAATAAAAATAAAATAAAAGAATAAAAAACATAGTATTCTTTATTTTCAACTTCTAAGCACAAACACATTATTTTAAGAATTCTAGGAGAAGCAAACAATGGAATAGAAAATATGAAGATGATGCAACATATTCTAATGGGTATATGGCATGATAAAATGTTTATATATATATATATATATATGCTTCTGCCTAGACCTTTTGACATAATTTACATTCCTCCAATTGGATAGACTTTGGGCTCAGAAGATCCAAGGTACACCATCTTGAGTGGTATATCCTACTCCCCTGCTTGTATACCACAACCAATACAATCGGTACAAAATTCATCCTCAGTAAACATATCATATCATGATGATGATGATGATGATGATGATGATGATAAATACAAGAATAGCATTAAGGTTCAAACAAGAACAAACCTATCCCACATTGGAGCCGTGCTAAGAACAAAATGAAGCTTCTGATGTATCCCATCCTGCATCTCTTTCTTTCCTCCATGAAATGCATCCTTAATCCAACCAGAAAACATACTTTTTGGCTCTGACTTAAGTTGTATCCATTGGTCGAAGGAAATGACCTCTGATGGAAAATTTATTGCTTGAGTTGTCCTGGAAGAATGGAACAGAAAAATAAAAACACTATGTACTCACATCTGAGGGTGACTTTCACCCACAACACCTACAGGTACTTTCCACTGAATAGAACACTATTAGCTACGTTGACATGTCTACCAGTGAATCTCAAATTAAAGAACTCACCTTTGAAATGGGATTGTAACAAGTTTTAACAGCAGTAATCCTGCTATCTTCATTTTTAGACCCATTGGTTCAGTTTTATTTCTTCCTATGCTCCCATCCTAAACATTTTACAATAGGAAAATTTATTTTAAAGTGTAAATCCTCTTTCCGTGAATAAGACCTTTGAACAATGTCCTCTGATAGAACCAAATCACAAAAGGGAAAGAAATATTTTGCAGTTCTCATTGTGAGAAAGATTATACTTTTCTTTGTCCATATATTAAAAGGCTATAAGTTTTGCTGAAATGCTTTTGGATATTGAAGTAAGTTGGACCATTGTTAGTAGAGATTACTTCACAGTTTATGGCAACGCTTCCCCAATTTCTCTTATCACAACTTTGACAACTGTAGAAAGCATTGCATGGGATATCAAACATTGAGTTGCTGATGCCTAGTCTTCTTCATTAATTAGACAATGAAAAATGAGAGAACGCAACTGGACCCAAATAATAAAAACTTTAAACTTTAGGATGAAAGAAATAAATTAAATTAGAAATTAACATCTTTCTTTTCTATAAAAAAAAAAAAAAGTGGATTAGTGTTTAGTAGTTAGCTGGTGAAAGAAATTTTGAATAGGGATATATGGCCATGAGGCAGGCAAATTATGTAATGCACCCTGCCCCTGGGCAGATTAAATTTTGTAGAAAACCAACCGGACTTGGGATCATGTCGAAAGATAATTTTAAAATTCTTCATATTCTTTAAGAAAACCTTGGGTGGAGAAACTAGAAGTTTTCTTGACCTGGAAAGGCATATTTATGTCTTTATAAAGCTATGAGAAGATTCGTACTCATGAAGGATTCTTCCAAGCATATTCCTGTGATTATGAATGTTACTCAGAGTGAGAAAAATTCTAAAACTGTTGAACCACAAATTGAAGAATCTAAGATAAAACTACCAAACCTTAAGGTAAATGCGTCAAATGCTAATTACTGTTATGTTAATTTAATTTCCAAACTAGAGAAACCTCTTTAGTCCATTGTAGTAAAGAGAATATTCCATGGTAATGCCCAGTTACAGTTGGATATATTCAAATTCACATATTGTGTCGCCAAGGTATACACTAGAACCTGAAAAACATGGACATTGTTTGTCAACCTGTTAAACAATTCCTTTTTATTTTTCTTTTTTTTGCTAAGAAAAAAGAGGATAAGCCATCCCCAAGAAAACCCCAAGAAGGGATCAAGTAAAAGAATCAAGAATCAGTCTTCCCCACCCTTACAAGAATTCCAACTTGCCATTGCAAAGTTTACAAAAAACTTCTAAGTAAAAATCTCATGTTCGAGGTGACAATCAAAAGATAGATGCTGAAATTGGACATGGCATAAAGAAGATAAGAAAAGCAAAGAAGATAAACAAATTTTTCAAAACTATAAGGTTAAACCTCAACATCTCAAAACTTGAGGACGAGTTTTTTTCCAAGCAGGTGAGATGATGCAACACACAAAATAGCCCATATTCGAATTTTATGCCCAGTTAATTGGACCTCAACCAGACACCAATTGAAGAAAGTCCAATTCCTGTCACATTTCTTTAAGAATTATTTTCAAGAGTCAAACTTCAACCATTTGAGTTAATTTTGAAATCACTTGCGAGATTATTCTTTAACCTTTGCAACCTGTCCAAGATCTTGCAAATCCAACCTGATTTAGAGAAATTGTAGCAAAAAAAAACTGGAAGGATATCCACCTGTGATAAGAACTATCTATTTTAGAGTTTTATTTTAATTAAGAGTTTCTTTAGTGGTATCTTAGTAGTTAGACTAGTGATAGAAGATGGGCTGGTTTAATAAGAAACTCAATAGTAAGTACCATGAAATCAAGTTTTGGTCGATATGTTTCAGTTTGCCAAAACGTATCAGTATCGGTGGGCACCAATACAAAAACAACATGGAGTTTTAAAATTCCCTAGAATCGACATTACATGTCAGTGGCATCGAAATATATCGTGATACATGCGAAAAATTGTATAGAAAATGCCCAGTTTTAAGGGTTTTGATAGGTTTCGGTATTGACAAGTATCAATACCGAAGGGAAACTTACCACCCATTCTTAAAAACCCACTAATCTCCAATTTTTCTTTTAAAAACTTGATTGGAGAAAGTTCTTTCCGGGAGGTCATGGGTGATATCATATCCTCCTCTCAAGAGGTTTTTATAAAGGATACACAAATCTTTAATGAAATATTAATTGCCAATGAGTGTGTTGAGGAGATGAAAGCTAAGGGGTGCAAGGGATCTTGAGAACGCCTACAACAATGTCAATTGGGATTTCCTTGATTATGTTGTGTCAGAAAGGATTTGGACCTAAATGGAGAAGGTGGATGTTCAGATGTATCTCTTCGGTGCATTATGCAGTCCTCATAAATGGTACTTCTAGAGGATTCTTTGGTGCCAAACGGGGCCTCAGACAAGATGATCCACTATCGCCTTTCTCATTCACAATGGTGGCTAACATTTTGAGATGTCTGCTTAGAGGGTTGAGGACCGGAACCTTAGTAAAGAATTCAGAATTGGCAACAGTAATGTTGCCATATCTCACCTCCAGTTTGATAATAATAAAATCCTCTTCTGTGAGGCTGGTGATAATTACATTGGTAACTTAAGAACTACCTTGAGGTGTTTTGAAAGAATCTTTGGTCTTAAGGTCAACATGGAAAAATGCAAAGTGACGGGGTTGAACCCAGATG
>JAOXJP010271011.1:0-20175 GCA_025762735.1 Platanus orientalis | reverse complement strand
TTTTATATATATATATATATATATATATATATATATATATATATATATATATATATATATATATGAGAAAATAAAGGCTTAATTAATCAAAAAAAATTGGATAAGATTTAAAATAAAAAATAAAAATGGTTTGGAGGAGAGGAAATAGAATAAAAAACTCTTTAATAAAAAATAAATATAGAATGAAATAAAAAAGTTGATGGCATAATAATATATAAAATTATTAGAGATAAATTAAGAAAAAAAATTAAAAGATGGTGAGAAAATTTAGGAGATAAAAGAAGATAGAGAAGAAGCAAGGTATTACATGGTGAGGTGTCAATCTAATAAGGCTTGAGATAGATTTTTGCATAGGTGTAGAATTTTAATTGGATGTGAGGTGGCATGCTTAAAAAATTAGCATAATTCAAAGAAAAAATATGAAAGTGCTAGAGTGGCAACCCCATTTCTCTTAATAATATATATATATATGCAATAATATAAAAATTAATAAATTTGCATGGGTGTTGTTGAGGTGATAATTTATTATAACAAAATGTAAAAAAAATGTATAAATTATAAAATCTTTTAAATGATAAACACTATAAAAATTGTATTTACTGATATGTAACAACAAAATTTAAAAGAAATAAATAAGAAAAAATGATAAGAACATTTAAAGAAATAATTTAATTAGGCATTAAATGGGAGAGAGAATACACATGTATGGAGAAGCATGTGTAAAAAAAACAATGAGGCTGTCCACAAATTTATTTGCTTTAGTATATAATATAGATATCTAACTAAGAAAAAAGGACTATCAAAGTATTTAGGAGAGTAGCTAATGCCCCTTGCTTAAAGCGGATTTCCTGTAGTGAAAAAAATGTGCAATGATCTCAAGCACTAGGCATTGGATGACATGTGGCAGAAATAGTAAAAAAAACCCAGAATTGGGCACAAAATGTGGTGGTTGACTTTTTTCAGCCACATGTAACGTAAAGCCTAGCGCTTGAGGGTCGCTTCACACTTTTTCGCTATAGGAAACCTGGTTTGTCTCATGTTTGGGTGGTTGGGGCATCTAACTTCCATGAGAAAGGTACATGGTCAAATCCCTTGGTATGCAATGCGTTGTGGTGCAGCTTGCTCTCACGTTGCAATACAAACAGGGTCAAGTGGACCTTAGTGCACAAAAAAAAAAAAAAAAAAAGTATAAAAGAATCTCGAAACCAAAAAAAAAGTAGTTATGAGAGTCTAGATTACCCTTTTTTATAATCAAAATAGATGTTTTGTCCTAGACACCAGATGATTTCACATAGAATAAAATGGGCAAGTGTTAGATGAAATATCAAATTCCCACCCATTTTATTCCGAATTAAGTCATTTTGTGCCTTAGACACCATCCTTGTTGAATCTATAATCCAATTAATCCATTAATTTCACAATCTTAAAAGTCAAATAAATTTAATTTAATAAAAATTAAATCCAAATGACCCAAGACATACAGGTGCCATTTTTGTTTTTCTTAAAATAGTCGAGGCCTCCCATAAGATTGTGTAAGGAAGCATGCCAAGCTACCTCTAGGATACAACTAAGCTTGGAATCAACTCCTTGTCTCTCAAAGGGCTTACATTGCCCGATAGAGATGTAAGATACCTCCCCGTATAACTTATTGCCCTTTAAAGAATTGGGTGTTCAACAATTGTCCATGAAAAACTTGTTCAAAAATTTCAAAAATTTTGACTGAGTCCCCCTTTATCATGTTGTTAAGCATATATGAATACCAAGTCAAAAAGACAATAGTAGCACCATCAACCAAATAAAGGTTCCTCAAGGTGAACACACTTGGATTGAGGTGATTTTTCAACCAAAGATACAAACAAGAACTCTTCAAAGGGAAGTGTTGATCCAAGGATTGTAAAGGGCCATGTGTCTTTCAACACATACTCAAGAGAGAGAGAGAGAGAGAGAGAGAGAGAGATGACTCGTGTAGTGACCTTTTCCTCCTCTTCCTTCTTCTTCTTCTTCTTCTTTTCTCTAAATTTTCTCCCCCTCTTTAACAGCTTACGAATGTTTTAGTCTTTAATGGTTCTCCAATCCATGTGTTTGGTTTATATAGTCATAATGAGCTCCCAACTAACCTCACCAAACCCATTACGTGTCCACCTTCTCATAGACATCGGTTTAGGTTTCCAAGGCATGACATAAACTTCTAATCGTGATCCAACACATGAGATGGGTTTCTGTACGGATTTGCTTGGCATGCAAGCTTTATCCTATCCATTTTGGGCCAATCACTAGTAAGCCCAAGTTCAATCGTGATGCATGGACCATGATGGACTTTCATCGTGATGCAATTATCAGTTGCAATGCTAGATCCTGTCAAGCCTTCATCGCAATGTACATTGCTTTCAATGCACCATGATCTTGGTTCACTTGGTCCGCGATGCACCTCCACCGCGACGCACTTGGCACGAAATGCATCTTCATCGCGGTGCGCTTCAATTGCGATGTGTCTTCATCATGATACGACACCATTGTGATATGGTCCAATCCTGATCTTAGTTCGCTTGCGATCTAGTATTGTTATTGATCCTACTATCGCAATCAAGTCAAGATCACATCTGGACCTTTAAAAAAGAATATTATGACTTTGCAATGATGTATAATGAGCAAAGTGGTGTGTCTCTAGTACTCAGCCCTTGCCCAAACACGTGTATGTGTTAACAATCAAGTGAGAGACGGAGAGTCTCTCAATACACATGGTGTGGTAATGCAATTATTTATATTATGTTGAATTAAAAGGCTTCTAAGCAATGTGGGACCAAACGAGTAAAGAGAGAGAATTTTGAAAACAAATAATGAAAACAGTAAAAATTGGAGCAGTGATGGCTTCCCTTTTCAACAATCCTTGACACCAAATTCCACAGAAAATTTGTTCCCTTTTTTAATCACATAGCTTGTAGACATTAGACTATAAAAAGAGGGACTAATAAGCCAAATTTTCGCATATACTCTTCCAAATTCTTGTCTTTCTTGTTATTATTATCCACTTGTTTTTTTCTGGTTCAAGTTGAAGCCTTTGGTGAGAAATGGAATAATCCATCAAGCTTATTCCATGATCGAGTTAGACTTTGAATCTCTTATTAATTTCCATTCGGAGTTCTACTTTTCTCGTACATTGATAAGGACATATCTGTCTTAAATACATAATTTGTAAGTAGAAGCGGTGCCGCGTTCATCAAAAGGAGGGGGCGGCCCCAATCGCTTTCAGTATCAACCGACCCTCTTTATCTCACGATGGATTTGATTTGTCAGGCTTTCCTGGCGGCCGGACGGTCAAATCATCTCCAGTCGTTCGACGGAGTGATTTTCCCGTAAGAGACAATCAACCCATGATACATGACTGACAAAGACAAAGGGTGTCTCCGTAGGTAAAATACAGAGGGTATCATAGTAAAAACAAAACATATAAATAATTCTTTCAAGACCTAAAAAAAAGTAAGTATTTACGGAAGGAAAATAATGTGAAAAACTTCAATCGGTCTGTCTCACTGTGTATCTATCCACAAAGGTTGAGGTTGTGTATGGTATAAAGTTAAAACCGCAAAAAAAAAAAAAAAAAAAAATGTTTAAATGAAACAGTAAATACAAAGCATCAAATTCAAAAAAATATGTGTCAACCTGTGGTGTGTAGACATGGTGAGAAAAACATTTAGGGACACAATTCCCTTATCAAAATGGTTTTGATTTATCTCTCATCTAATTTTGAGCTTTTTTTCTTCTTCTTTTTTGATAGGTAAACATTATTAGTAGCCGCTGAATGAACACTGGCGGTGGAAAGTTTGACTTAGTGGTTAATTTATTAGTAGGTTAAGATGAGTTTTAAACCCAAGTTTATACACCACTAACAGATTTTATAAACTTAACAAGTTAGCATCTTCAATTTATTGATCAAGGGGGAAATTCCAAAGATCAAAATCTAACAATAGTCTTTACCAAAAAAATAAAAATCTGACAAATAGAGTCATCAGTCCAACACAATGACTGTCTGTTTTGTGATAAACCTCTAAAGGCGTATCATTGATTGACCCATGATGTGTTTTTGAATTTGATGTTTTTATTAGCCATCTATTTTCTCAACCGAACACTTTTTTGGACTTTTTACCCCCAAAAACAACACATGTTTGTTTATAATTCACCATACACACTACAGAAGCATTTTTATCACAGAACATTTGCTTCAGCTCATTAAGTAGAGGCGAAAAAAGGTGACATAGTCAATATCTAATAAATACCCTTTGTCAGACATTATCTGCTCTTGAGTACTCGTCAATTGTCATAATCATATCTCAAGGGTGAATTGTGTTCGCTCCTCTTCTCTAACACTCGTCTTTGCACCTTGTTAAGGGTGGGCACATTATCTGTTTTTGTTATGTCAAGGGTGAATCGTATTCGCTCCTCTTATCTAACACTCGTCTTCGCACCTTGTCGAAAGTGGGCACATCAGCACCAACAAGTGACATGCACTCCCCCGCCTGCTCCAAAAAAAAAAAAAAAGCGTAATTCACTTGTCAAATGTGCCCACCTCCTGACAAGGGATAAAGAGAAGCGTTAGTTAAGAGGAACGAATACAATAATCCACCCTCTGATATCTCTCCATTCAGTAACTCAACTACGAGGGAGGATTGGATATACTCCTTTTAACTAATGCTGGTCTCCCCTCAAAAAAAGTGTAAATCATTTTTCGGTACCCAGCCCCTGAGAGTGGTAGAGGGAGCGTTAGTTAAGAGGAACAAACACAATCCTCCTTCCCCAAATACCCTTTGTCAAGCACTCTATGCAAATTGTATTCACAGTTTTGCACCTCTGATCCTCTATAGTTATATGCATTTTAGATGCATTGATTTTAATTAGGAGAGAGGATTGATAATTTTACCCCTGCTTGTGTATAAAACTACAAGCTTCCACTACAAACGATCAAGGCTCTTGGATTCGTGCAATTAGATGAAGAATAATTTACCATTTGACATCTCTCCATGATTCGAATGGGCGTATCACAGCCCCAAAGTGGGTGTAAGTTGGACTGGATACGTGGTCGAGTTGAAATGATTCAGACCTGTTGGGTGCATGTGTTTAAATCGGTTCAAGTGTGACCGAGAGATATTACACCACATGCAAGACAATACGGTTTTTGTTAAATGCGCACATAATTTTTCTAATATGTATTTATTAAAACACCCTCCATTTACCCGTCACCTTATCAAGACAGCTTTTATAAGCATTGTCTCACCTGTTATTGGGCCAATATCTCTCCAGTCCTGTTTGAGATGATTCCAACTCGGGTTGTCTCACCTGTTATTGGGCCAATAGCCTGTAGTTTGAATGGATCCCACAAAAAAGATTACATAAACTAAAAATCTGTATCATCCCATGAACTATTTAACTCGTAGAAGCTATATGAAACTCTATCTAAATTTTCTCAACCGTTCAATAAATATAGAAAAAATACGTGATTGAGATCAACTTTTAAAGTTGATTTTTTGGTAAAATTAATATCCTCTCACCTGGTGAGGCTTTTCTATGCTCGGCGTATGCAAACGCTGAGGTCAATGGGGGGCCACATCAGCCTCTGAAGTGTTTTACACACTCCCCCAAAAAGTGAAAATTACTTTCGACGCTGATGTTTACATCCGCTTGACTATTGGCGGACGCGACACAGGTTAGGGGTTAGCTTATAAAATCCAAGCCGCCTCTTACCGAGAAATAAATGAGCCACCATGAGCCGATACACAAAAGGTGCGGGCCCCACCCCGCCCTCTTTTGTGTCTCGACTCAAGGTAGCTCATTTATTCACCGTAGTAGAGGATGTGAGTCGGTGGTTCATTGAAAAGGAGAATGACAGTTCTCCATCGACCCTCTTAAGGAAAAAAAAAAAAAAAGAAGTGGCCAGGTTCCAATGTCCTATAGTCTAGGCTCAAATCCAGCATATCACTTAGACCTAGTTTTTAACAAGGTCTAGAATGTCGGCAGACATTACTTTCATAATCACCCTTCAAGAATATTTATAACAAAAACAACAAAAGACTTAATTATATTAAGTGCCATTATAGTCAACATCATAAGCTTGCATTAACACATGTAAATTAGGCCTGTAATTATTATCATTCTTGACAATAAAAAAAAAAAAAAAGTGACCAATAGTCACACATTTTAAGGTAGCAGGATCCTCTACAGTAAGTCAAACTATATAATAAACCTGCAACGAGTGTAAAGCATGACATGTATATAAAAATTTAAAACTCTCAGAAATTTAGTTGCAGTTTTAAATTTTATATGTATTTTTTTAAGAACTGTACATTAATGTATTTTAACTTACTGTAAAAGATCCAAAAAGAGCCAGAGTCCATTTTAAGCCATACGTTTCAGATTAGGTCACCATTTTCATGACAGAATCCTCAGTTGCTAACCAAAGACCGTACATGGCTGCCGGATTTCACGGGCAGCCTGCCCACCATTCATGTAAGTAAATCTAAATTGTTATGAGAACCATCCGAGAACTCTAATCAAAAGGGAGTGGTCCTGTCATTCCCGTTCATTGGCCCGTAAGGCTGCAAGTTATCCAAAAAAACAATTATACTCCCATCCGCATCCGATCTGAAATAAGTTTATAATAAGCTTATCCGAAATAAATTTATCCAGTCTGTTGTTAAAAATATCCATTATAAAAGGATAAGATATAAATACATATTAAACCGTTTTGTTAAATATCAGTTTCGTTAAAATATAATAATATATAGAATAAAAAGACTAGACTATAAGATATAAAACAAATTTAAAATCTGAATTATTTAAGCAGTAAAAATATGGTATAATTTTATAATATCCATTAGAATAGGATATGGAAAATGATATGTTCACATCTGTTCCAAATCTAGTCCATTTGCAGTCTTATTGGCTGGTTTAACTGGTTATTCCATTGGTGTTACTAACATCTTGATCAATCTGAATTCCTTTCGTTTTTCTATGATCCGATTCATCTACAATTGCCAGTCCCTGTTAGACTCATGTATAATACACTTTTTAGTTATTGGAGGAACCCAAAAACGATATTTTATTTGATTTATTCTATGATCATAGAAAAAATAAAAAAAGACATAATATTAATTTAACTAAATATTGGGTCTATCCACCAAGTGTTATGATCAAACCTTCAAATACTTGTGTTATATTAAATTGTGAAGGATTTTCTAGTGGGTAGAGACCATATCAGTAGGTATTCCATCTCACAAATAAAATTTTAGCGTTGGTTGTGTTAACCAAAAGTGGTTGGATCATCTGGACTAAGCCGGCCGGCTCCCAAGTTATATCCCGGGTAGGTGTATAGTTCCTTCCTTTACCCACCCCCTCAGCCAAATCAAAAGTCAATGTCAAGGAATACCCATTCAATGTATTCCTGCCTACTTCTCAATCAATAAAGTATCTTTTTCCCACCCAAAAGAAAAAGAAATGTGGAAAGCTGGTTACTTGATATCTTAAGTCAATAATGCAAACTTTAGTAGTAATTGCTTAGCAGATAAGCTTAATAAATGGTCATTGCTTCTCTATCTATAAATAGAGCAGAGGCTAGAGGCTCACAACCTCACAGAGATCAAAAACGAAGCAAGAGGACACTTTTGCTGTAAAAGGATCTAGAGAAATGTCTTCTTCTTCCTTGATAATAGCAACCCTGCTCTGGGTGTCAATACTTGGAGTCTGTAATGGTCAGCTAGACCCTGAGTTTTATGCTAGCACTTGCCCGAACGTGTACTACATCATAAAAGAAGGTGTCGAAAATGCATCGTTGAGCGACATCCGAATCGGTGCCAGCCTCATTCGACTTCATTTTCATGATTGTTTTGTCAATGTAATGCAGACTCTGTCTCCATCCATTTATCCAGAGACTAATATTTGCTCTTAGACATTTTTCCAAACCATAGTTTTAACTCTTCTTTTTTTGTGCTTTCCTTACTAAAATATCTAGGATTTTTTTTTTTTTTTTTTTTGGGTAAAGGAATATATATCTAGGATTTTGAAATAGCTTGTTTTTGTGCGTAAATGCTAACCCTCTTTGTACTTAAAAGGATTGTAACCCATGTTGATTATGTTATAGGGCTGTGATGGGTCGCTTTTGTTGGACAACACCGACACCATGGAAAGTGAGAAAGAAGCCGTCCCGAATAATAACTCAGCCAGAGGCTACGATGTCGTTGATAACATCAAGACTGCTTTGGAGAACGCTTGCCCTGGTGTTGTCTCTTGTGCAGATATACTTGCAATTGCATCTGAAGTATCTGTCTATCTGGTATGTCAATCATAAACGTCTTTCTTTGTTTTACTAAAATTTCCCTGTTAACCTACCAATCCCCCAAGCAATTCCAGATTTTTAAAGTTCAGTTAAGGTTCAGAAGATTTTGGTGGTCAACACATATCCAAAAAAATCAACAAACTGCACTGTACATTTTCAGTTTTGTTTATTTTCTTGCACATGTCAACCACTGAAATCTTCTAAAGACTTTAACAATCTGGAGAGGATCACGCCAATTAACATGGCAACATTAATTATTGTGATAAAATGGATCGGATTTGGATTTGCAGTTTGGAGTGGCAATGAGCCGAGCTTTGCCTAATTCAGCTTGGGCTCGTCACCTGAAGGCAAAGCTCAGGCTCGTGACAAGCCTGAGTTGCCGAGCCTAAGCTTGACTCAAGCTCATGGAAGCAGGCTCGTCTCATCAGCCTAAGAAAAAAAAAAGCACAACAGGCCTTAATGGCCTATTAATCCAAATATTTTTTAAATATTACTATTTTCATATATATATATAAACTGAATTTTTAGCAACCCAAGCTTTACATGAGCTTAGTGAAGTTCAGCTCAAGCTTGATTGACGAGCTCTAATCCAAGTTCAAGCTCAGCTCTTGGCAAGTTCAAAATGAGGTTCAGCTCAACTCATGACGTGAAACAAAACAAGAAAATGCAAAAGAATAATGGCACAACCACAGGTAAAAGTGATCAAAAGCTTACACTATAATAAACTATAATAAAGATTATAAAATGCAAACGTGTTCCTTAAAACCTAGAACAAAATCTCTCAAAGACTCAAAGTATCCCCTCTAAAAATTGAAATTAAAAAAAAAAGAATAAAAAACCTGGAAAACAGACCTTCTTATAGTAGTGCGATTACAAACGGAATGGATCATCTCCTCCTACCGCTTATGACCTGTTATGGTCTTGTCTAACAGGAGGTACCATACCATTAGTGGGAAAAAGTGAATTACATTTTTTTGAAAGATGATTTTCACTTTTTTCCACCAATCACGTTTTGCCACCTGTAGACAGGACCTTAACAGCTCATAAGCCGGCAGGAGAAATCCTTTTCGGGTTTCAAAGAATATACTATTTCTAAAATGGATCAAAATCTCAAAATACCCCCAAAATGGATCCAATTTGATTCGGGCCATTAGACCCAAGTCCGATCACATCGCTCTTTGGATCGCATAAACAGATTGCACTTTGGGCTGCTTTCGTGTTGAAATTGAGACATCTCAACATTAATAAATAAAAGAGAACCATGAATCTACCTATCTAACCTTCCTTGATTCCATGAGTTAATTACCCTTGTGCTAGAGGTTACTTTCACTCCCATGTTATTTGTATATTTAATTAAATCTATTGGTACAGGCAGGAGGTCCCTCGTGGCCTGTTCCAGTTGGAAGAAGGGATGGTCTAATAGCAAACCGAAGTGGAGCCAATACCAATCTTCCATCTCCATTCGAAGGCATACCCAATATTACAGCCAAGTTCGTTGCCGTCGGCCTTAACACAACTGATGTAGTTGCATTATCTGGTAAATATTTTTCCTTCTCCCTGTATGCTAAAATCTTACATGAAAACAACTTAGAAATATAGTTGTTAATGAATGCCTACTATCTAACCAAACATGGTGTTTGTCATTCTTAGGTGCCCACACCTTTGGACGGGCTCAATGCTTCACTTTTGTTAATCGTCTTTACAATTTCAGTGGCACTGGCAGACCAGACCCATCACTAAACACAACTCTCTTGGAGACTCTTCGCCAGATTTGCCCAGAAAATGGGAACGGAAGTGTCTTGACCGATCTCGACCTCACGACCCCAGATGCATTTGATAATAAGTATTTCTCAAACCTTGAAAATGACAACGGTTTACTCCAAAGTGATCAAGAGTTGTTCTCTACTACTGGTGCAGATACCGTGCCCATTGTTGCCAACTTCAGTAGCAATCAAACCCTTTTCTTTGAGAGCTTTGTTCAATCCATGATAAAAATGGGGAATATCATTCCATTAATAGGAAGTGACGGAGAGATTAGATTGGACTGTAAGAAGGTTAATGCCGATTCAGGTTACCTTAAGAAGGTTAATGCGGATTCATCTGAGGGATATTTCTTGTCTGATGTAATTTTTGAATTTCAAAGATCCACTTTTTCAAATGGCCACCATTTTGATAGTTTTAATGTTAGATATTTTTGGATATGTGTTGTGTTCACGTTCTTTTATAACGAGCCATATCAGGCTGACTTTGGGCTAAAGCTCATGCATTAATTTTTGGGCTGGGCTCAGATTGGCTTTGGCCCAGCACAACCCAGTCCAATTGACACCTTAACAACCATTGATGCTAACCTAACCTAACCTATATGATTGAAAATCTAATGAAATAAACTTAAGAGTAATAATAAGTTATTAATTAACATTTAGGTAGCACTGATTAGAATAATTGTAAGGAAAAAATTAAAACAAGTTTGAATGAATCTATATCTTTTATTAGTGACGTATTTCAAATTGTAGTACACATTCCACAGATAAACTACATAGATGTGAAAGGGTGGATATTTCCTATTAGACTCTAGAATAGATATTAAAGAAGTCATAAACATCTATGTAATACGCAAGGCCAAAAAGTATTAAACCTGTGGTTCAAAACGATACTGAAGGGTTGACAAGCGCATGTGCATATGGTCTGATATCAAGTGCGACACCCCCGCGCCATGTCACGTTGTGCATGTGCTTGCGTGAGGAATTGAGAAACTACAGAGTACAGCTTTATTATTATTATTTTTTCAATGTATATTACATATATTACCGTAGGATGTTTGTACCGAAAGTGGTGAATTAAAAGAACAAATTTCTCAAATTTATGGTTAAGCATTTGGTGCGACCACCTGAGGTCAGCCTAAGGTTGACTGACATTAGGGATCAACATATCCGCGCCAAAAAATGGAAAGCATCCTCCAAAAAGATTATGTCCACTCCCCTACAAATGCTTAGGTACGTTCGGTGTCAGGGAGTAGACACATCAGCACCGAAAAGTGAAAAACACCTCTCAAAAAGTGTAAATCACTTTTCAGCACTGATGTGTCAGCTCCCTGATACCCATCAGACCTAAGGCATTCGCAGGGAAGTGGACAAAATCTGCACCGACCCAAAAGTGTAAATCACTATTTTGGCACTGATGTGTAGCCCCTAATGCCATTCCTACCTTAGTATGAATTTAGGAGTCTCACCAAATCCCACCTCCAAAAGTTATGTCTTCATCTGGCTTAGATTTGGTGCAGGCCCTTAACGAACACCTATAGTCTCTCACATGTAGTGGGAATATAAGACATCAAAAAAGTTTTTAGGAGTTGGTTTTCACTTTTCGGCAACATGTGTCCCCCCTGCAGAGATATCTCATCTTCTCAGCTTCATCTCTGCTTCCTTTTTCAGCTAAGTAACTGTTGCAGCAAGAGGAGCTGTACACTCCATCAATGGCCAAGCTCAAACTCTGAATGGCATTTTCATTGAAATGGATTCACTTCCTCCTTCCATCAAAATACAGAGGAGAGTCAGTGGGGAGAGTGGTCCTTCTTATGCTGATGTGAGTGGGGGAACTCTTTGGGTGGATCTCTTGGTGGAAAGCTTGAAATATGAGCTTGCACCAAGTTCTTGAACTGATTATCTGTATCTCAGCATTGGTGGGACACTCTCTAATAATGGAATCAGTGGGAAGACTTTTAAATATGGTCCCCAGATCACTAATGTCCTCCAGCTAGATGTGATAGTAGGTAAAGCCTCCTGTGTGTGTGTGTGTGCGCGCGCACGCACACACTTGTGTATTTCCCTTGGATTAGATTTTGATGTTCTATTCTGTAGGAACAGGAGAGCTTGTGACCTGCTCACCCTCCAAAAGTTCTGAGCTCTTTTATGGTGAGTTTTAGGTGGCTTAGGCCAAGTTGGTACTATAACAAGTGCAAGGATCTTGCTCCAAGAAGCTCCACAGAAAGTAAAGCTTTTCTGTACATGCATTGGTCTTTTTTAATTTTTCAGTGTGAATAATTGTTTTTTTTTCTTCTTTTCTTTTTATGATGGGTCTTTGGTTTTCATTTTTTGCTTCTCATTTATAGTGTTCCTCCATGCTCTCTTCCTTGTCCCAATCCCATCTCAGTAATTTAGCTTAAGATGATTCCCTTTTCAAACTTTCCTAGACTCAAAAGTTGTTTTTCTCATAAAATGTGCATAGGTGAAGTGGGTGAGAACATTCTATGATGATTTCGAAAGTTTCACCAAGGACCAAGAGATGCTGGGGTAACAATGGCAGATCTGGTAGATTATGTAGAAGTCTTTATGGTGTTAAATGAGGGTTCACTTCGCAGCTCCTTCATTGCCTTCCCTGCTAATTTGGGCTCCTTGCCTCAGATCCAAGCAGGATCTCCTCAGGTTTACTATTGTATAGAGTTTGCAGTATATGATCAACCTGGCAAGGACATCAATCTAAACCAAGTAAGATATATCCAATACCTTTTTTATCCTCTCTCCATCAAGAAGCTCCCTTTGTTATGTGTGAGAAATGAAATAAGATAAAGAATGATGTCTTTGGGACTTTTTCAGGTTGTTGATGGGATATCAAGGAAACTGGGCTTCATGCCATCACTTATTTACTACTGTATAGAGTCCTCTATATCATGAGTGGTTTCCCTTGGTTTAATCCAATCCTGTTCACAGCTACTTGCTATTAGATCCTATAACCTGCTGTCCAAACAGCCCCTTAGCCATACAGACCCTTGCAATCTAAGTGTTGCTAGTCTCTAAACAGGCATAATTCAGCCTTAAGGTCTACTACCTTCATTTACTAATCTTTTAAACCTGTTCCAAGACCTGGCAATCTCTAAAATCCTCATTGCTTCCTTGCTATGGTCATTCCAACAGAGCCTGTTTCAGTATAAGTGAAGTCCTTATCTACTTTGGACACACTCGTTTTCTACACTGCCTTGATCTATTACTTTGATTGGCATCTTTGGGTTTGCTGCTTCAATTTTAGTACCCAAGTTTGTGGTGCTGAATCAATGGTCCTAATCATAAGTGATCTACAATTTTCTTTGCTTTGAATCCCTCTTAAGGAATATAGGTTTATTTTCCATAAGAGAGCAAATCCAATAGACTAATAACCATCCGAAGTCCTTGCAAATGAGGACAACACTCCTTGATGGGAATCCATCTGCGGCCGGAATTAAAACATATAGCCACAGGACCAAGTAACTTCTTGGTGAGCTCCCCAAAGGTCCCCAAACAAGGCACAAGGGATAAAATCTGAGGTGATGTAACTCAGGAAGCCTGTCATGTTTTTACCAATACCACCACCAAGGAGACCCAACAAAAATGTCCCAATAAGAAAGAGGCAATTATGTGGGATAATGACTGCATAATCAAGAAGATGTTTCCTTGGTGGTACCAATACCGCCACCAAGGAGACATATTCTTGATTATGCATGAAAGTCGATAGGCTGTATGGAATCCCAACAATGTCACCAACCCAGATCGGATTAAACAGATTTTGGAAGGTTTAATGAATGACCTTGCCAAAACAGAGGAAACAAATGTCTTCAATAAAAATGTTTAGAATGCGTCAACATGAAACTTGAAGGGAAAAAAGAAAAAAGAAGACCTAAAGCAATTAAAGTTGAGATCAAAATATGATATATTAAATGGATCCATACATTGTAATTAAGTTCGTAACTGTAACAGTAGTAAATGACACGCTGAAATTAAAAAAAAAAAAAATCAAAAGCAAACTTGCTTATTACATGAACTGATGAACATGATAGAGATCATAACAGGAAGAACACGCTAATCTACGTTCAGGACCATCCTGCAGTCAGACCGAATATCCCCGCTGTTCCCCAGTAATGGGCTGATGTTGCCCATCTTGATCATGGATTGAGAAAATGCCTCAAAGAAGGCACTCTGATTGTTAGCGAAGGTTCTGACCAGGGTGATTGTGGCAGCTCCTGTAGTGGAGAACAGCTCCTGGTCCGACTGAAGTAGTCCTTCCTTGTTTACCAGGTTGGAGAAGAAATTGTTGTCAAACCGATCAGCTGAGGTGCGATCTAGATTAGCAAGGACAGAGCCATTTCCATTCTCCGGACAACTCTTCTGCAGAATAGCCAGGTATGATGGACTGAGTGTTGGGTCTGGCTTTCCTTCACCATTAAAATTGTAGAGCCTATGCCTGAAGAACCTACATTGGGATCTCCCAAATGTGTGCGCACCGGACAGGGCTACAAGATCCTCTATGTTCAGGCCCTGTAATGAAAACTTTTCTGTCAGTTCTTCTAAATTATCAAATGGAGAAGGAATCAAATTATTATTTGCGCCCTCCATGTTAGCCGTTCTGCTATCTCTTCTCCCCAAGGGAACTGTCCATGAAGGACCGCCGGCCTGCAAGCAAGAACTAGTAGGGTCAGAAAAATTACAGAGAAAAAAAAAACTGAGTAATGCTTGCTGATCAGTTGAATGATTACCAGTTCAACGGATGTCTCAGCTGCCATTGCCAGTATATCGGCACAAGAAACGACGCCTGGACAAAGCTTCTCGAGTGCTGACTTGATGTGGTCGACCACATCAAATCCTCTGGTGGAGTTGACATTGGGTAATGCTTGTTTTTCAGACACAATACTAGTGCTATTGTCCAACAGTATGGACGCATCACATCCCTGCAACAACAACAACAACATGGTCAATCAATGAAAGTGATGGCCCAGAGAACTAAGAATTTCAAACTAAATGTTACCTGCACAAAGCAGTCGTGGAAATGCAAGCGTATGAGGCTTGCACCGATTCTTGGGTCGTTCAGAGACGCTTCATGGACCACTTCCTTCACAACTGAGGAGACATTCGGACAGGTTTTTTCATAAAATTGTGGTTGCAGCTCCGATGTTGCCACCATGCAAACCCATAGCAGGGTGGTTGTGACCACTATCAATGCAGAACAAAAAGACATCTCTCAGGCACTCAGGCAGCAAGCTCTTCTAAATTCTAATACAAACTCTTCTCTGAACCTCTATACTCGAATGGCTGCTTAATTTATAGATGGAGATGGAGACCAAAGCCACTTGGCGTGTCATCAACTTCAACATACGCGGTGTGTTTTTTTGGTAAGTACCAAGTGGTGAATCAACGCTGCAAGCTCTTCTAAATTCTAATACAAACTCATCTCTTCTCCTCCTCTCTGAACTTCTAAACTCGAATGGCTGGGGAGATGGAGAGCAAAGCCATTTGGCGTGTCATCAACTTTAACTTACGCGGTGTGTTTTTTTGGTAAGTACCAAGGGGTGAATCAACGCGGAATGCCAATGGAGTTGAAAATTTAGTTGCTATAAGTATGAACTCCTCCCTCCCTCTCCTTCCTTCTTTATCATGTAGATTAAAGATTTTTATTTTGGGTTAAGAGTTTGATTAATTTTTTGATTGTCTGTGGTGACACAGACCTCTGTTGCATACCCCCTCCCCTACCCCCAACAAAACAGCACATTTTTGGTTTACAATTCACCATAGACACTACAGACACATTTTCATCACAGAACATGGGTTTGTGCTAAAAATATCATAAATAAAGTTCTTAATTACCTTACCTTTGATTGTTAACCGACCTTCTTTTACAAGTAACTATTCTTTTCTTTTCTTTTCTTGGAGAGAGAGAGAGAGAGAGAGTTGGGCGGGTAACTTGGATGGGACGAAATTCCAATGGGTGAGTCTTCTCTCAGGTTTGAAAGGCTGACTCAACACCCAAATGTAATTAAAGATCTTAATCATGTTTGGGCTCACCTTGTTAAAAGACAGAAAATGTTCTGATAATGGTCATTTACCTAGTCCGGTTGCCTTGAATTGTATGGATAGGAAAAGAAAAGAATATAAAATAAAAGGAAAGAAAAGAATCATGAGAAAAACATAAGAAAACAAACTTTTCATGGCAACCAGACAACTTAAAAATGATTTTTCGAGAAAATTTTGTCATGAGAAAAACTTTTCATGGCAACCAGACAGATTTGTATCATGTCAAGTTTAAGAGTATATGACCACATGGGTCAACCAAAATCCAAACCATTTTTTAATCGAATCAAAGTGGGTCAACCTGCTTTGACCTGAAACACGTTTACATTCAACCCTAACCCGCTAATTTTGTGTCAAGTTCACAGGTTGTGTGGTAATTCATTTTGGTTGGTCAAATTCATTTCGTGTCAAGTTAAGGGTATATGACTATATGGGTGTTGGCACCATTCCAAAAATTCTCCTACGATTGAAGGACATATGGATGTTGTGTAACTCAAAACCAGCCCATAGAGACACATGGCATATTTCCAATGAGGATGTAGGAAAAGAGAGTTGGCTTCATTCGAGATAGGTGTCACAACATTTAGCATGCAATGAATGTGGTTCATCGCCTCCGAGAAACAGTCAAAGCAGGGTCAAGATGCACCCCACAATGAACATTTGATGACATGATAAAGAATGGGGAAGTGGTCATGACGATGTAAAAAGGAAGGAAGTGGGACATGACCACCCTACAACGTAGAGAGATACTACAACTAATTGGCTTGAGATAAATAAACGAGAGCAAGAAGAGCAAGGGACCCACAACATCATCATCAAATTTAGTCCATCTTAAGAGTAGGAATAAATCTATCTTAGGTGTATGAACAGCGTAAAGTAGTTTGTAATTCCATTCTAGAGGATTGGCCTTGATTTATTCATTGGTTTCTCTATCATTAGCTTGTTCGGTATCAAGGAGGGCAACCTTAAAGAGGGAAGGTATCCCTTCAACAAAGCTTGATTTGTCATTCTTGCCTTCAAAGTCTATGAAAAATCATCTTTGTTAAGGCATGTACTAAACCTGTCCTGGTTACCCGGGTTACCCAAGCCTGGGTCAAAGTGTGGGAGAAGGAATTTTTACCAAAATAGATATTGGAAACCACAATGGAAGATCAATTTAAGGGGGAGGAAGTTTCAACACCTTGTAGAATAGAAGTGATCCCTTACATGAGAAAACATGGTTCGAAACACCCCGAGAACCTGATAGCATACTCAATGTATTTGATAGGTTGGCCAAAGTAATTGCTGCAACCTTCCTGCTAATGCTCAAACAAGGACAATCTAAAAGAAAACCTGGGCATAGCACCAAAGGATGGGTCATGGAAAGAGAACTTGATGACTCTACACCAAGAACCCTAAGGGGACTCAAGGGGAAAAGTCAAGTGACGATTCATATATATCATCAAATAGTCGAGATCCCCATAGGAAGCTCAAATGGGAAGGCTCATCAGGAGTTGGTTGGCCATGAAACACAACCTCTTCAAAGCAAAGACCATCTTGTTTGAGCCCTAAGTCTACCACACCAAGGGAGGTTCGAGAGGCACATGCATTCTGGAAGATGCCTGAGAACCCCTTGATGGGTGATAAAGATTTTAGCAGTATGGGATGCCTTCAACAAGTAGCCGAAGGAAATCTCCTGAATCAATATAGCTCTTATTGTCAGCCATGTGGACTAAGGCCAAAAATATGAGCACCCTCTATGTGAGCAATATTTTCCACCTCGAGACCATGTTGTAAAGGAATTCGAGTAATCAAATCGATGAAGCGATGGTCAAAGCACTAGGCTAGCATGTGATCAAAGTTGTAAAAGCGAGGTGAAAAGACAATTGCACAAAACGTGTACTAGGAAAACCTCGAGACAAGCAGATAAAGGGTCTAGTGGCAAGTTGGTAAGTAGGGAGGACCACTCCTCTAAGAAACATAATGCCACTAAATTAGACATCAGCCCTTGTGACATCAAAAAAAGCCAGCAGTCGAGCACATCAGTTAGTCAACATCCCAAAATGGGAGAAAGGAGACAACTTTCTAGTGGCTTAGTCAATACTAACTTGATTGTGATTGAAAAGATACCAGAAGAGCAAGTCGAGAAGGAAGGCAAGAAAGCTCATCGAGTGACGTGCCAGGTGGCAGAAGACAAGACCAACTATCTCTCAAATCAAGTAGGCATCAACGTGGCCATGGTCGATGAGATGCTTGGAAAAAATTGTAAGGAAACGACCAGACATAAAGGACAATTAGGTAGCCTGCAAGGAGTAGCACTACGACCTCAAAATTAGTAGATGTCGATGTAGTTACAGTCAATGTGGTGTATGATAATTGAGTGACCTTATCTTATCTTAACAAGATTACCAAACATGACTCAAGCTTTAAAAGAGTTAGGTGTCGAGGCAGAAAGATATTCAATCGAGGTGTCTGAAGGCGGAAGAAAAAGACAAGAGACGCGGCAATACCAAATGATGTTGCTTTGATTTTTAGATAATATCTTTTACTTGTCAAAGAAAATGTAAGGCTCAAGTTCAAGGTTTGTATTGGCCATGAGGTGAGCCCATGCCCAGCCTGAGATTTAACAAGATTAGTCTAAGCCTAGACTCTCCCATGATGGATGAAGACAAGTACACTCCAAGCCTGGCCATGACAACGTGGGCCATGCCTAAGTGTATCTAAAAATACGCCAGCCTAAACATAGCCCAACTTGTATCATATCTTAAGGCTAAGTGTAGTCCACAATCTTTTTAAACTTGCCTAAATCCAACCTAAAGTGGGCTTAGGTGGCCATCGGGCTAGATCAGTCCATGTTCATCCATATATGGAGATGAATAACTCATGTATTGCTAGCAATGAGCCTTCTTGTTGTGGATGTAATTATTGGTATATATAATGCATAGTTGCATTAAGTAAATGACTGTGGACAAAATGAGGTTTGTGCAATTTAGGTGTTTGTAATTTTATAGCTTTCCTCTTGCATGGAACCAGGATAAAAAATTACAAGATTTTCCTACTAATTTGTGTGTGTGTGTGTGTGTATAAACAGTACCCTCATGCCCCTTTTCTCTCTCATCCATGTGGACACCCTCATCAATTTTGTGGTGCCTAAATTTTCCTAAAATATCCTTTTACATATTTTATTCTCTCTCCTAAAGTCTCTCAACTAAATTATCTTTTCCTTAAACGTATTTTTAAATAAAAAATAAAAAATTACTATCTCACACGTTTTCCAATCTCAACTCCTAAAATCTCTCTATCTTCCTCTATCATATATACTCTCACATGTCTCTCTCTCAACTCCTAAAATCTCTCACAAATCTCTCATCCACATAGACACTCTATCAAATGTTTTGTTCATAATTTTTCCCAAAAAACCTTCTCTAATCTCTCTCTTTTAATCTCTCTCCCAATACATCTCTTTCTATCTTCTAGAATCTCTCAACCCAAAATGTTTCTCTCTCCTATAATCTCTCACTCCAAAACTCTCTTATATTCTCTCACTCTTAAACGTTTCTCCCTTATAATATTTTTCTTATTTTATTTCACTAATAACTTTTTTATTTTTCTTACTCATGTCTCTCTCATCTTTCTAATTTAATTTAGATTATATATATATATATATATATATATATATATATATATATATAATTTCTTTTATCTCATATTTCTCTTCTAATGTCTCTCTCCCATATTTAACTCTCCCACATCCCTAAAGTCTCTCCTAACTATCTCTCTCCCTAAAATCTTTTATTTTTATGAGGGGTTTTGGAAAATGACATCTATCTCTCTCTATGTTACTCCCACGAGTATTGTTGAACTCCTTATTTGAGCAACTTGCTAAATACCAAATCCACACATGCATGCCACATGTCCCATCTCCTAAATTTACTTTCATTTATTTTTTTAATTTTTATTAGATTTTCTGGGTAATCATTTTACTAAACCACGTGTCCCACTCAAATCTCTCTCTCTTCCTAAATCTTCTCATTTTAATTATCTTTAATTACTATATTAATC